>BLKM01001253.1:2504817-2599249 GCA_013340265.1 Coptotermes formosanus
TGTGTGTGTGTGTGTGTGTGTGTGTGTGTGTGTGTGTGAGAGGGAGAGAGAGGGAGAGAGAGAGCGAGAGAGACAGACTCCATCTCCGTGTTCGCGGGCGTATGTGCCTTTCCACATAAGCAGAAAGCTCCGTATAAAACTTCATATATTTTTACTGCCGAAACTTTATATTATAGCTACCTCTACGTCGTAGATACACGATAATCATATTTCTTTTTCATAGCGTCCAAACATTTCTTCTACCTTTCACATTATGCTATTTGTATGACTGCTCCAGTCCCTTCCTGGCTTTCTCACAGCTTTCCATACTAGAACATTATAGAATTTTATATCTTAATAGTTAACCTTCTATGACATCTGACCTGCTGTCTAGACGTTGCCATATTTTGACTGAAGAACAACGGAACGCATTTTATAAGACTTTGAATGAACGTTATGCCGTTGCAACCAATCCTAATTTAAGCTGTGTTAAGTTCCTGGAGTCTGCAGCAGCGTCTTTGGTGCAAGAATTTGAGAAGTGGGAACAGCATTATCATAAGTAATGAAATGGGACTGTGAAGCTAATCAGTTGCATCGATGCTAATTGTAAGGGTAAAGGTAACGACAGTAATTGCAGTAAGAAAGATTCTACGGTTAACGACATTAACCAATTTTTGAGCTGCATGAAATGTACGTACACTCAAATACTAATTTGGAACGCCAAGGTATCCAAATGAATATCGAAACTGTGTGCACTGCGTTGGGACCACGACTTTACAATTTCTGTATTGCGTTAAGTGAAGGAACTGTAGGGAGTTCTTAAGTGTCTGTTAAGATTTTACATTTCTGAAAACAAGCGTAGAATTTAATTTTGGGTTGTATCGGTTCAGTAGCAGAACTGCCTGCTTGGATCTTACGCAGAAATTTGCTGTTCAGTAGGAAGTAAAGATACCACTTGAAAATGAGGAAATAATGCTAAGCAGATTGAGAATGAGTTAGTTTCGGTATAATGAATGATTTGGCTTTCAAAATATGATCCAGTGACGGCTTTTGTGAATGCTGTGTTCAGCTTTTAGCCAAACTGCATTTTATTTAATTCACAAAATAATGATTGTCAAATGTGTTTATTGAATACAGAGTTTACATAGAAGATTGTGTCATAAGCATTACATCTATATGTTATTGTGATTTTTATTTGTCGTCGTCATCACTGATGTTATTACAAATATCCATTATTTCTACTTTACTCTTACGTAAGACTCCCGAAGTTTGTTTTCCTCCTTTAGAGTTAATATCGAGAGCAACGATAAGCTGATTCCTCGAAAAGAATGGAAGGAATGCAAGGACGTAAAGGATCCCTACGTAGCTACATAACTATGCTATGAGCAGTTTCACAATCTTGTATCTTATGAAATCGGTTCGAGCAAAAATTGATAAGCTGCATTGCAGTGGCTGTCTTTGTTGTTTAATGTCTTAAGGCATTTAAGCAGCTTTTGTCAAAAATTAGTAGGTGTATTAATGATAAATTCGATAGGTGTAAATACGAGTAAACATTTCACACATAGGCCTAAATGAAACAGTAATACGATGTTGTACCACTACGTATAGCACTCAAAAATTCTGCCTTTTCACACAGATTATGTATTATGTTTTGCAACATTCTCACAAAAAGAGATTATTCCGTATACAATACTAACAAATTGGTTTTTATGATGGAGACGGACTGGATTTTCGGTGAAGTGTGAACTGACTTTTTTAAGCAATTTAGATTACTTTTGTCTTCACAGGCGGTTAATCGCCGAACTGTCATCGCGGAGGCTTGCATTTGATCCCGGGATATTCCCTGTCAGAGTGAGTGGATAATTTACAACTTGAACTGTTACTGAAAACTTATGGTTAAAATGTGATTAAATATTTCTTACAAAATCATATTCTAACCATAAGTTTTTAATAACAATACAAGTTGTACCTTTTATACATAAACGATATCAACAACGGAGCCTACTACAGAGTGTTGAATCATGTAAAGTGTGGCTTGTCACTGGCAGTTGATTTTAAACCTTGCATACTGTGCTCCCTGAGATGTCGGAGCTTCGTGTTGAACACTCATATATAACTAATAATGTGCATTTAATTGGTAAAATAAATTGAATACATTGATCTAAAGAACGCAGGTAGCGGACAACTGTGAGGGGAGACAAGCGTCGTGAGAACTCAAAAATTGGATTCTTAGTTTTTAGCATATTTAAATAGCCCGCGTTTGTTTTCGTCAACTGACGTTAGTTTTATTAAAATTCGACATCTCGTTAAATTTTAATAAAGTATTATTTAAGGCTAGGCCCTTTAAATTCCTCGCCCACTTTTTTCACTCCAACAGAATAAAAGACTGAAATTCCTAGAGTTTTAGGGTTGGCGGGATATTTGTTTCTTCGACGTGGAGAGAAATGTTGGTCTGCAATGTTTCACACCCTGCCATTTGTATCGAGAGTCGGCTGGTGTCTTGTTTCGTGCAGGTGTGTGTCTGTGTGTGTGTGGCATGTGTTCAGTTTTTGTTTAAAATTGCCTAGAACAAAGAAATTTCCATCGAAATGAAAATTTAGAGGAAATAAATATGTACGTGTTAAGGACACAGGTGTTTCAGAAAGGGTCAGCCTCTATCTGACCAACGTGGCGAAAGCAGTTGTGTACAACATAACCTCACTGCATCAAACAAAAAAATACATGGCACTTCTGTGAATACTGAAATTAAGGTAGGTGAGAACAATTTTTATAAAAGTGAAAGTAATTTTACTCATGATGGGAGCACTGTAGTTGGTATCAACTTGCTTTGTGCCTTTATGCAAAGAAAAAAACAATAATTACAAACATTGTGGTGGCAATATTTCATTTTTGAAAATCCATCAGAGTGGACAGGTATTGTAAGCAATTCAATTATTAAATGCTGTAAATGTGGTCATACTTAAGATATAGTGACTTGAAACATTACCAGGAGCAGGTTGTATGATAACAACATCCATTTAGTGTACGGTATAAGGCCAAATGGCAAAGCAGAAATGCAGGTAGAATGTTATGTGCAATGCTGAATATTCCCCAGCGTCCAGCAAGTTTTATTATTTGTAATAAGACTATTGGCTCATCTGTGGCTGATGTGAGTGCATCCTTCATGATGCAAGAAGCCAGAGAAGCTGTAGCAGAGAATGAGGAAGATGATCCATCGCATATAACTAACTGCTGGTTTTGATGGTACCTGGCAAAAACGGGGCACACTTCCCTGGGTGGCATTATATCAGCTATGTCTGTTAAGAGAGGGAAAGTTTTAGATATAGAACTAATGAGCAAGTTTTGTTTTGTTTGTCACATCAATCCAACGTCCCAGCATGAGCGTAAAAAGACCTATGAATGAATAAGTGGTGGAATGGGAGGTTCTGGTGTAATCAACACTTTTAGTTGTTTTGTTCATACCCGAGGTATTGGTTACACAAAGTATCTTGGCGATGGGGACAGCAAGTCATACCAAAGCGTGGTTGTGGGGAAGCTTTATGATCCCAACATAGCTGTAACAAAATTAGAATATACAGGACATGTACAGAAAAGAACTGGGACAAGACTGTGGATGTCTGGATTTTTAACGGTAGAACCTGAGGAAGGAAGAAGTTTCTTCCGAAACATTGTGTTTTTAGTGTTATAATGTTTTATTTTGGTGGTGACAATGGAAAAAGTCCTGAAAGAAGTATGTGAAGTTAGTGAAGACTGAGGAGGCCTGTGAAAGACAAGAGAGGAAAAAAAATTGCATGAAGCAAACCTGTTGGAGGCAAGGGTCACCTCACTTAGTCTGAAATAGACAGCTTTCAGGACGAATGTCAACAATTTGGAGGTCATGAAGAGAGCTGTGTGGGCTGTCTTTTTCCACAAGTTGTTAACAAATGAGAAACCCCAGCATGGTGTTTCCCAAGTGGTGGTGACAGTTGGTGTAAATTCAAGAACAGTGGGAATTCAGGGTATGCATATGAACACACACATTTTTACCAGCTCCTGTTATGGATTAAATTAAACCAGTATTCAGGGATCTTGCTGATGTAGATCATCTGAAGAAATATTTTCATGAGAAAACGCAATCCTATTAAATATATTAACTCTGTTATTTGGACAAGGATATACAAAACTGTTCTTGTAAGGCTCGACACACTCACGTTTGGGGTATATGATGCAGTATTGTGTTTTAATGGTGGTATAGCAGAAAGGAATGCCATAAACATACTGTCGTGAGATCTTGCTCGAATCAGATAGATATGGAAAAGACTGGGAAGGCAGAAATAGCAACATTGAGTACCTAAAGAGAAGCAAAGAAAAACAAAAGGGCACAAAAAAGAAGAAAAGAAGACCAAGATGGTCCTGATGATTCAGAATATGGTGCTGGGAAGCATTAAGTTTGAGTCTGTATCATTATTTGCCATTATGTTGAGTGACTGTAACCTTTAAATCAATTTTTCTTTAAAGTAAACTTTATTAACTTTCAGTACCATTATCTCATAAAGTATAAGAGATGGAAATCTGAAAATTTCACCATCACTTGACAAGATCATGATAGTCAATCAGATGGAGTTTTAGGATTGTATTTACTGCAGGGGGCTGTAGCAGGGCAGCCTGAGCTCAAATCCAAGGACTGCCATCCCCAGATGAAAGGTGTGGTATCGCATATATTGTGAGGACCGAAACTGCATTCTTCTGTAAACTTTCTGTGTGAGGGCCCTCAGCTTGCCACACGAACAATAGGCATAGCGCAAGACCTGAGCACGCACCCAATAAACGGAACTTAGCTTAGCGCCGTGGAGGCAATCTGTGGTATGCAGAGCACTTGGGTTTTGGCTGTGAACAAGGAAAGACCAAATTTTGGTTTGGAGTTAGGTATGATTAAAATCGAGCACGATAAATTCCGTATGTGGAGCTCGCCTCTACCCTGAGCTGACAGTCAGTGCCTCGCTTCCAGCAATAACCACATACATGTGAACTACTGGCGCCCAACCTAATTTTAAAATTCAGGGCTTGGTTTATGGAAGCGCGGTTGCAAGACTGTGTAGGTATAAGCGAACGTGAAAAAAGTACTGTAAAAGTAACAAGAAATACATAAAAAATACAAAGAAATGTATTATGGAAAATTTATTTCTTGAAAACAGCTAATTCTTTATCTTTAATAAACTATGGGTAGTAAACATTTCGAATGTTTATCTCCAGTAGTTTCTTCAGAGTGTGTACCTAAATGAAGCTTAATTTAACATTGCTTGCATAGGCATATACGATTCCTACCGTCTCCACTTAAAACGGGCTTATGAGACCGTTACTTTATCTTTTGGTTCCTCCACCCCCCCCACGCCCCACCCACCCACCCGCTCATCCTTCCGTATAAACTTTTTAACTAGGTGAACAGTATACTGTTAGTGGCAACTCATTTTCCACGGTTTTTATTTTCTCGCTGACTGTAATAATAACATGACAGACGCACAAACATATGAGGCTGGATGGGTTCTACTGGGTCTGGCTACAGGATCCTGAAACGGTCTATGCTAATAGTTGTTACAAAAATATGCGGTTGTTTTGGGATACCTAATGTTATAGAGCACATGTATACTTGACAATGCAAAAACTTTTTCTTTTTTGCTTTTATCTTTTATGGCGTTGACTAATAAACCATTGGTGGTAGGTGTGTGAAATCATCATCATCATCATCATCATCCGTCATGAATTAAGCTTTAATAGACCTGTTTCGGCCTGTGTATGAAATCTGGAACGGAAATGGCTCATGAATATATCTTCACATCACTTAAAACATTACAAAACTGACGAGGTGAGCAAACTGTTAGCCCGTATACGGCAACCTCAGCGTAGCTGATACAGAACTGCACAGCTTACTCACAAAACTAAAGCAGTGTAATAATATTAATTTATGTCGGACCGGAAATTCTTCCAGCGGGAATCTAGACTTTATGAGTTCTGCTCTGAACTCTTCGTTGTACTGAAATTTAATTTAGCTTCCTACATGCTCATACGGCGGACAGCTGCATTCCTATTTCTATTCCTTACGCACGAGGTGCGGCAATTAGTCCTATCGCGTCAAAGTATTTATAATACAATGGCATTGTTATGTGTCTGGTGGCAATTAAAATCACATTTTGCACGCGTCGAGGGGTGAAACTAGGCGGCACACCAGCGGAAGTCCCCTCACGTGCGAGCACACATTAACCCTCCGTCATATGATATTTATATTGCCTGTTATTAAGCATTGCCTGACTGTCGGCGTTTTATGTTTTAACTGCACTTCTCTTTTTCACTGCTTGAATTTATCTCATATATTATGCAGATAATGGATGCACTACAATAGTGGCTCTTCTGTATATTTCTGCTGCACCTACGTATTCTTCCTTTTTGCCCAACGGCGCCGTCGCGTGGATCGTATTCCGTACTCATACTTGGAAGTTCCAGATTTAAAACTTGGGTGTCGATATCGGCTATTATGACTGAGAACGTACATTCCCTCTAGGATGTGAAACCGTATAATCTGGTAGGAATTCATCGGCATTTCGGATGAACAAACTGCCCCCATCTTTACGGTAGCTACCAAACAACACGTCGTCAAATTCCAGATGTCAGTACTTCATAATCACTACCGTGCGAATTTCAAATATCCAGACTGAGGGGGGTTTTTTTTTTTGGTTTTCTTCAGTCAGGTACCTCGATGATACTGCAAGTCGTGCCAAAACGGCTTCCTTCCTAATCCTTTCCAACTCATTCATTAACCACTGTCACATTACGTACGATAGCAGGCTGTGTATTCTGAGCTTCTGACGGTGTCTTGAAGTAAAGCAATAACATTAATGAAATTAATTAATAAAATATGTTCATTTTTAAGTGCATTTTCATCCTCGTTTCCTGAATTCCCTTTTTTATAATTTTCCAATACTACGTTAATCTTTTAAAATCATGTGATGTCCTTGTGTACCACATATCGTAACTTGTAACAAATCTTTGTTTTAGGCATACAGTTAGGCCTCTTTTTGCGTTTCGTTTAATTTTCACAATAAACACTGATTACTCTGCTGAATATTGTTAACAGACTGGTCCTTATGACAGACACGGACTGTGTTCTGTGTGAGGTAGGAACTGGATTTTTGTGTAAAATTTAGACGAACGCCAGTTGTGACGTGTTTAAAATATTTTGCCCGTGGCCTACGTACGTTCAGACTGACGGATTTCATTCTCGTCCTTTCGAGACAATATGGCTGGTTTCTCAGGGGCAGAAATTACAGAAGTGCGTAATTGGTCGAATTGTCCTCTGCACCGAAAGTACTCTTTGCAGATAAAGTCCAAGAGCATTTCAACTTAGCATAAGGTGTTAAAGTGCAATAACATACGGAAGAAGTGGCTTAGCATTAGTAGTTGTGTTAGCTGCTGGTGTCTTGTCGAAGACCATGCGTAAAAGTCTGAATCGTATAATCCAGAAAGAAGGCATGTCCAAAAACTTAGAAAAAGCAACAGTGCTTTGAACATGCCACAATTTCCGCAAATGTCTCGGTCTTCATTACTAAACAATGTCAATAGTTACTTTGGTAAAACCTCTAATTATAAATTAGATACCAGCGTAGTCTGTATAGCGACTTGCTATGGGCTGGACGGTCCGGGGATTGAATGCTGGTGGGGGGAGATTTTCCGTACCGGTCCAGACTGCGCCTGGGCCCCATCTAGCCTCCCGTACAATGGGTACCGGGTCACTTTCTTGGGGGTAAAGCGGCCGGGGCATGGCCTTGACCCCCCACCCCTATCTAGAAAAACTAGAGCTATATTTCTACTCCCTCTCTGAGCCTTAATGGCCTGTTCTAGGGTAAATTTTACCTTACCAGTACCACGTCATGGAAATATATCATAGCAAATTATTATTAGTCTTATTATTATGACAACATTAAAACAAATTACTTTAACTTCACGTTATTTTCATTGTTATTGCTGATTTTTGTATGAGAGCTGAGATAAAACATCAGTGTTTTGTCTTAGACAGCTTGGTGGAAGACTGGGAAATCTATGTTTTATTCCCAGCGGGGCAGATCTATTCGTCTTTTCATATCGTGCAAACCCGCTTTGCGCCACACCCAGCATCCTATCAAAATGTTACCCGGGACCAGGGCCTAAACCGACCCCTCATCCCAATCTACTGCCGAAGATAAGAAGAGGCGTAGCTGTACCTCATTTGCAGTAAAAGTTTTCATAGCGTGGTACTGAAGTTAGCACAAAGATAGCTGTCCATGTTTTACTTATAAGATTAGTGCTCCCGAAACACATTTTTTCATTGTTGTCAGATCTTAAAACACCTGTACCTTTCAGCAGGACCCAAAATTTTGTATGGGGTTTTAGGCGTTCTGTGACCAGCAGGAAAAAAAAACATATTTTCTGGAGGTCATGCTTCTCTGTTAATTTATCTGTGACCTATTAACGGCCCCTAAGCCTTCGGACAGATTTTTAAAAAATGCAGCGTTTTAAACTTTAGCTAATTTTTGTCAGACAACTCCGATTTTCAGTTTCTTCGAGGCCACAAACTCAAGTTTCCATGTAACACAGTTCATTGGAATTTGATACGAAATTATGCCACCCTCTTTTTCTCGGACCTACTGATTCCTTATGACGCCCAGTTTGCATAAGGCTACAAATCATCTTTTCCATGTAGCTCATAAGCCATTTTACAGGTCCTATTAAAAATCGATATAGGAATATAGGAATATAGTAGGACGATTACGACTTTCAGGCATGTTGATGTGTAACAAAGAGTATTGTACGTAAGGACACGAATGGAATACCCCGTGTACCGCAAAAAATTTCACAGACGTTGGAATTCGATAGCAGAAGCAAACACTGAAAGTTTTCTGGCAGTTTCAATTTTCAGGCGGAATTTCTTGTGATAAAGGTTATTGTATATGAGGTTGTACCTGAACTTTTCCATGCAGTCCATAATTGTTTTGTAGATTATATTATTGAAATTCGCAATCGGAAAATTTCAGTAATTTTCATGTCATTACTCGCAATTGTAAGAAAAGCTCATAGAGGGTAAAGTCGCTTAATATGTGGTAGTGGGTTTTTTTTTGCTCACACCGATAATACAGTTTAAAATAACAACGCAACTCTTAATGTTGTTTAGATCAACAATCCTTCATAACCAAAATTGTTATTAGTTAATGAAAATAATCATTATAGAGATAATTCCAATTTTACGAAACATCATAAATCTACAGCTACTATGGGGTGGCTCCTATTAGGGGGTACTAAGGGTTTCTCATGCTTGGAGCAAGAAAACAATTTAGGGAGGCCACAAACAGGAAACTTTATTTATTAATGTTACAAAATGAAGTTTTTCGTAACATTTAGCGGCTGCAATAAACAAGTGTCTACCATCTCTACACCTCCCACTCTCAAAGGCCCTTTTCAGATAGTTCGCACAAACAGTGTGTGGCCACTTTAGACATTTTTGGCATCGAACCCATTCTTCACCGTCGCGCTCTTCAGAGAAAAATCCTGCGCAGTATAAACATTTGACATCAACTTCATCCTCGCTTTCCTTCCCCCATCCGTCTTCTTCTGACTCTGTGGAAACACCTAAACACGCTTGATGACGAAATCGGTGGTTTCACTCCACTTCTTCGCCTCTTAACCACAGGTAAGATAGGCCAACTTCTTCCACCGGAAACGAATTCTCTTTTGCTGTTTTTCTTTTGTTGCTTACCACGTTTTTCGCAAGGGAACTTATGACAGTCTAGTTTCTTGCCTGTGTCGGTAGACTTCACCCATCTTTTCTTCTCCAGTTTCACCTTGTATGGAGAGGCGGTTATGATCTTGGCGGAACCAGGTCTAGAAGATCTAGCATGATTTGTACCTAGTTTGAATTTGAAGACAGTGGACTCACACTAGCAGCCTTGACTATTCTACCTACCGAAGCTGTCGGTGTAGCTGCAGCCGATGGTGTTGGTTCATGAGAGAAAGCAATAGGAAAATCAGACGGTGCCACTGTAGATGGATTGGAAGAATTGGTTCGTTTATTTGAAAATCACTGAACCCTGTGGGATGAGTGGTTGTCTCTACGTTACAATGCACAGTTGGTTCTTGTGCACTTCCTTCAAAATCTTCCAGTGTGGGATATCCCATACTGGGGGAAAACACAGGACACCATATTAGAAGCTTGCCATATTGGAATTAAACCACAAGCTTTAGCTATGCCACGTTGTAAAATCACACACATCAAATACCAAATACATCGCTGTAACTAATACTAAGTTTTAAATAATGGCTGTGTTAAAATCACCAACCTTGGGCAGCGGAGAAGCGTACATAAAAAGACTCTGAAAATTTGATGAGCTCGAAAACAAATCAAAGTTCGTACCTGGAACAAACCTCCCCAGACAATCCAGTCTTTCTTACAAACGGTGTTACTAGGCACCTGCTACGAGGTCACGTACCAGTATATGGAGGAAGTACAGGTAAGATAGAGCGGTACGCCGCCATAGGAACTACTGTCATACTAGGTGACTTTACCGTACTCGAAAAGTGCATTTCATAATTTTCTGTACTATATTAGTGACAACTTTTCTAATATTTTCTTTCTTTGGCTGTCAGGAAGAGATGTGCAGTAGTGATGTAACTCCTAAAATTTAAACAGTGCTTAGAACCGCTCTCCTGATGCGCTTTTCAAATCCGTTCTCGTACGAGTAATTTTAAATTTCCAAAGGGCCTTATCTCCATTTTAGTTCAGTTCTGTGCAATACACGTTTTCATAAAAACTGAAAAATATTACTTTGAAATCTACGCAATACTTTAAGCGTTAGTAAGTCTTACCTGTTATGCTTATACCCTTTGTTTCGGTGTCTTAAGTAACTTCTTTGCTAACATGTCACCGTTTTGCCACAAATTTTTATGGTTATTTTCGATTCTTAGCCTCAACATTCTTTTGTAAGTCACAACTGAATGTGGACCGGTTAGCAGACCGCCAGTGGGAGTGGTTAGGCCGATGAAATAATTACCAATTTAAAATTTCTTGTGTCTTCCTTTGCAGAATCCGCAAGCATGACAGCAATTAATTACGCCGCAATACCACATTATTAATCGCTTCACGTGACCTGTAGCATGTACTTAGCCTGATACCGAGCTCCTTTGAAGCATGTCAGATCATTTGTGTCATTAACCTGAATACGAAACATGATATCAGCACAGTAACAAATCAAATCGCAGCACAATACTGGCTCCACAACACCTGTAAAAGGGAGGTGCCTCCAGGGACTGGAATAATTAGCCGTATCACCGACCCCACTCAAACCTCCCGTAATTTATGACTAAGAGTGCATACTGATATTATGGCAATAGCTAACAAGTACTGTGCTCCAACAGGGGGCGATGTCACTTACCTCACACATCCGGCACGAATAGTAGCGAATATCTGATAAAACTACTATGATTTTCAAACAAGACTGTGGATAATTGTTAGTTTTATATTATAAGGACTGTCATGTGGTGAATGTTACACGAGTCAGCCGCACTCATCGGTACCCGTATACCTTCGAAACTCTGATCCTGCATATTAAAACAGAGTGACTGCTGTCCACGCCGCTGTGTTTTGCCCACACGGAGTATTCACATGCCTCGAAACATCGACTATTTTGCTAAGTGACCATACTCGAGTATTCTGTGTAACGGGGACACATTTTAAGTTCTGTGAAGCAGAAACTGAACTTTCCGGTACTGTCAAGTTCAACTGCAGGATTCAGAGGATACGTGGACTTGCCCTGTGAAAGTAATAATATATTTGGCGGATTTTTAAATTTCCTGGCTTGTGGCGTATTTTTAGATCTAGCAAATACCCCAAGTAACTTCTTCTCAGAATAATCTAACGACACGATTCTTAACATTTTGCTATGATTGCCAGCGACAGGTAACGACCAGTGAGTCTGTGCACGACGTAGTCAAGTTATATGAAGGCACAGATGATTTTTAGCAGTAGATAGCATGGTAGATAAATTCAAGCTGATGTGTCGCAAGGTCGGGTATTTGCAGGTCTGTTTAGAGTCCATCGTTCACCTGCTGTCGTTTTTGAACCTTACACTGGAAAGCTGTGCCCGTGTATGACTTCCGACACACTGTTTGCTCTTAATTTATTTCACATTGGCATTATAGTGCTTTGTTTTTGGTTACACTTTTTGATCTCTTTTCGGACTGCGTGGTAAGTGACTGTAGTTAAACGAACTTTCGGCTGTGCAATAGAATATAATTTGTAAACACTATAAAAATCTCCGAAAATATCTGTTTATTGATGTATAAAGAGAACCACATATATTTCAATTGTAATACCGAATCTTCATTAGGTGTGCAACTTAAAAATGGGTTTACAAAATACCAAGGTTCGGCTACAATCACGTACGGTATATATTAATTTTATTGAATATTTAATGCATATTAAAGCATATACAGATTATGAAAGTGGATAAAAAACAGTTTTGAAACTTTTGAAATATCTGAGTGGACCATCAGACCTCAGTCTTTGTTTGGAATAGGAAGATCACACACACACACACACACACACACACACACACACACACACAGGCGCACGCACACACTCGCACACGAAGTATATACACATGCATATGCATAGAATGAAAGAGAGGCCTATATAAAGCGAAAAATATCTAATCTGGCTGCGGCGTTACGTGTAACAGAAATCAATATGAATACCGTATATAGTTTACTCTGGAATTAAAACTGACCCTACCTGATAGTGGCCATAAGTCGCCTCTGGTATGAAATTCATCTGATAAATGATGATCCCTCTTCTTTGTAATTATCGGATATGCGAGGCACATGTAATTTCTAATAACGCTTTTGATTGGCTGTCACTGCTCTTATATCGCTTTACGTTGACCCCTGCAGCCATTGCCTTTCAATTAACCTCTGTCTTAATACAGCCTGCTCGGTTCATATAGTCTCTTGTGCGTAGCCACACATGGTTTGCAAAAATAGTCGTTTGCTGCTTTAGAGGAGAAAGATTTTTCACAAGTAGGCCTGTTATAAGAGATCTAATAAATAGACACACTGCTGAGAATATTTTCAAATTTTGCATTAAATTAATTGAGGTAAAAATGGAGCATAAAGATATCACAGCAACGCCGTATGGAATTTTTGAATCAGTTGAAGAATTTTGCCTCTAACAGTCTACTAAAGGAAATGGCAGGTATGCTGGCACTATGCATGCACATATGTGTGCAGAGCGTAACAGTTCTGGTTTTAATTCCCTACTTTGTTTAATTACCTCCAAAACCTTACGCGTAAGGTGTACTGGATATTAGATGTGCTTTTTGTCTACAGTTGTTTCCATTTGCTCTTTCACAAGGAAAAGCAATCCCATTACAGGCCTGGGCAGGTGCTGAGGGCTCCAGGAAGTTGAGGATCCCAGGTTTCAGAACAATCGGCACATGAAGGTGGTCAGGTTGTCAGCCCTACGCACCGGTCGACTTTACCCCCCCAGGAAAATATTGCTGATATTCATTTCTGTTAGAGGCTGAGTCGACCCCCAGGGCCCCACGTGGAGCTCTTTGTACCTATAAAGAATATATATTGTGTTTGACGAATTATAAGTTGGTTTTTATTTTAGTGTCTGAAACACAACGGGGAGGAACCAAGTTAAGATAATTTGCTTTTGGAAACAGATTACCTTATGTGCCCCTCACTTCCATTGGTGATAGCTTCAGCCGCTTTCTCAGTGTTAAAATTATATCGTGCAGTGAACGAGGCAAGTCTCGAATCACAAACTTAAATTCTGAAGTCGTTTTTCACATTCGCAAGACAGTATTTTTTGCATAGAAATTGAACACTTGGTTTGAGTAGCCAACTTTGAATGATTTTCACATTTCAAAATGCATACAATTTTCATTTTTATTTACGTTTTCCAGAGCCGAAGTTTCGTTTGAAAAGGTAGACCTATGATAAGTTTTGTTTTTGAATTCACCTTTCCTTGAAGTTTAGCAATGAACTCACGTAGATGCTTTTAATGTCAAACAAAGCGGCGGATCGCATTTCCCATTTAATGTTTTTATGCAAGTAATGCCTTGTTCCATTTCCAAAAATATATTAATATCGCTTGCCCAGTAATAAAATGCCTCAACAACTTGTAATAGGGAAACCACCGCAGTTCAATGTTATGTGACCAATCTTCTTACTCACTCTTCACTATCGAGAAGAAAATGAGCGAACGTCTGTCAGTTACTGGTCGTGCATGGGGCTAATGATGTTAGGCACACTGAAATAGGTGCAATTGAACACCTAGTGCATGAGAAATTGGCGATGGCTGTCTGAAATTTGAATCTCCTTGTGGGTACAGGCGGCCGGTGCATAGGGCTGGCAACCTTGCCATCTTCATATGCCCATTTCGCAGAAATTCTGGGATCCTAAACTTCTGGAACCCCAAGGGCCTGCCTAGGCCTGTATTGGAACAGATTTTATTGAAATACGAAAAGATATAAATTACCAGATATAAATCACATTCGAGCAAAACTGATTCAAACATAAGGTACGACAATAAGTTCGGAAGTATGTAATATTTTTAATTAAGAAGAATTGCCTCAACAATGGAAGGAGTCAATCTTTGTAACCATTTATAAGAAAGCTATAGAAACCGATTTTAGTAATTAATGATATATATCACTGACGTAAACTGCATAAAAATTTTATGGGAAATTTTCTGTCAAGTTATTTCCATTAGTAGACGAAATCCTTAGCGACCATCTGTGTGCGTCGATGTAGTGGATCAACTGCGAATCGTATACAAGTATTCTGTATTCGTTAAATACTTGAGGAAATATGGAGAAACAATGTGTCATTGCATCAGCTGTATACTGACATCAAGAAAGTCTATGTTTCAGTTAGGCATGATGTTTTGTCTGTTATCTTCATTGAATACTGTACGTCCATGAAAGTGTTTGTTTAATGAAAGTGTGTTTAAATGAAACCAATATTAAAGACAGGAGCGAAAACATTTTTTGATGCATTTTCTATTAAGACTGATCTGAAACAAGGAGTTGCTTTATCGTCACTGCTTTCGAAATTTTCTTTGGTGTATACCATTAGGGAAGTTCCAGAAAAGCAGTGGGTAGTGTTGAAATTCAATGGGGCACATCAGATTATTGTATGCGTTCATCACGTTAATTTTCTGGGCGAAAGGTACATACAACAAAGAATAACACAGAAGTTTTATTAGTTGCCAGTAAGGAGGTTGCTGCAAAAGTAAATACACAGAAAACTTAGTAGGCCCTATATGTCTCGTGAACAGAATACAGGAAAAAAACCAGAAGATATGGGTATGTAATAACTCGTTTGAAAGTGTGAAAATATTCAAATATTTGGGAACAAGCCTAGCAAATCACAGCAGCAATCATGACAAATTAAAAGCCGATTGGACTCGGGTAATTGCTGCTACCTTTCGTTTCAGAATCTTTCGTCTTTCCGTATTTCTCGTATCATATGTAATGAAAGGCAAACACAAACCCAGTGCTGCTGTTTTTCTTATTCATTTATGTCCTTGTGACTCGATGTGAAGGACGTCCATGAAATTTCTGAGTGAAAGGGAGGGGCGAGTTCTCGCGACATGAGTAATATTCATACACAGTTTATTTATGTAGATCGGCAAACCTAAAAGAAAACTTTACGCTTGCAGATCAGTTATGATTCTCTTTTTAACGTCATTGAAATTCTCTTATATACCGCACGAACCTCCCACGACAGAAAGAAAGAGAGGAAGAGAGAGGGAGACATACACGAGGTTGAGAGAAATGAGAGGGAAACGCTAGTCGAAGGAACATAAATTAATGAAAGTGGCAGAGATGAAAATAAATTGGATGTGAGATTAGTCCAAGTATGATAATTAATTATGGAGATGAAAGGGGCAGGGCGGATGCGCAGTCACTTTAGCTGCAAGGTACAGTAATGAATAATTGACGATTGTTCGAGTTCTCAGTGGAAAAACTGACAGAAGATCCACGCCTTATTGTGACAGACCTCTGACTGTAGTCAGAATATTTCGAATGTATCAAGATGACCACCAGAATTGGAACTGTACTCGCGGTACAGGGAACAGCTTTCCTATTTCGTAATCGCGAGGTCTAGTGTGTAAATCTTTGCCCGGGACCCGTTGTTTTGTCTTAGTGGTTTTTCTCAGTACTGCAGGACAAATGCCCGTACCGTACATCAAATTACGCCACAGCTGATTTCTTAAACATTCTTTCCATTTAACTATTTACTAGACACAGAAATTCGATGCTCGATGCCCTACAATTCGAGCTATTTACAGTGTCGTAAATTAAGCACTGTTTGTGACTTGACATAAGAAAACTTTATGTACAGACCGTGCCCTTCTCTTTGTGACCCAGCATTACCAACCAAACTATCAAACCTATTCATTAAATTCGGTGCTGAAGTTCTTGAAAAAAAAAAAAAAGTCATAGGACAAGCGTGAGTTTCATGAAAAATCGGCTCAGTGAAAGTCAAACAATACTTACGAACGTAAATGAATTTCTAATGATTTGTAACATTTCTTGACCAATTGTGTGAAATTCGCGATAAAAGGCCTAAAGTAATTGGTTAGGATTGAGAGTGGAGAAAGACAGATCGTGAAAGAATACTGTGCTTTGATTGGGGGGGGGGGGGGAGGGAGGAAGAAGAGAAAGATATGTCTTTGAATAAAGCCGACTGACCGCTTCCCATGCTTAGTATGCAACCCACATGACATCTTCGTGTCACCGGCCGTGATTTATCGTGACATCATTTCCTGACCACAATTATGTTCTCTCCTGTTCTGTGCATTGCACTAGTGCAACACTGCAACTCAACGGCGCTCTTTTCACCTCCGCTTCCCTGCGTCAGTCCCTCAGTTTCTTGTTGAAGAGTCTTTCTGGAATAACAATCATCATTAGCCATGGGACATACTAGATAAAATAAATAGACGATCTGCTTTTATGAAAATTAAGTAAATTCTCGGTTAGCTGCAAAATATTTTTAGCAGTGGGTTTCGCTAAGATGTCTACTGGACGAAGAATTAATTATATCAAAATGTTCGTGCTTTCTGAGAGTGGATACGCGACGTTTGTCCGTAGTTTATAAAATACTGGGGAAGGGCCTGTCAAGGTTGGCATGTTAAGGAAAACGTTAGGTTTAATGAAAAACATATTTTAATGTAAAAAATTCTTAAAGTAATTACTCTTAACATACGTACAGTAAATAATAACGCTGATACTTGCAACAAAATTAGGTATGAAGTATTATTTTATAAAAATGCTGCCACTGCTCAAGTTTCCCCTTACCGACGAACAACTTCGTCTGCCAAAGGGAGGTAAAGTCAGCAACATAAATTATTTTACAAAAACACTAATCACCAACAAATGCACAAAGAGAGTTTTGTCATCAACCGTAACACACTTCTACATGTTTCGACCCTGCTGGGTCATCTTCAGGGAGAACTTTCCGTTACCGTTACACTAGGGTTGCACTTTACGGTTGAGTGAGACGGACCTGGACCTCAGAGAGTTCACGCCTCCAAAAACAACGCAGTACACAGTCAACAGCACATTCTTACTCAACCGTAAAGTGCAACCCTAGTGTAACGTTAACGGAAAGTTCTCCCTGAAGATGACCCAGCAGGGTCGAAACATGTAGGAGTGTGTTACGATTGATGATAAAACTCTCTTTATGCATTTGCTGGTGATTATTGTTTTTGTATGATATAGTGCACGGACATGGAACACATTAAAAATTATTTGATAAAGTTTGCAGTAGACCTATATTAAGATTGGGCCAACATCGTGAACATAGAAAACTAAACTTTCAGCATTAAAATATATTCTTTTTCTGTCCTGCATAAGTTTTATTGTTCCTTCTCTCTGCAGAATTTATTATACTGATTTTTTTTTGTTCCTCGTTTTGCTAATATTTTCTTGGCTCTCGGAACCGTTGAAAGGCGTTTTATTTCTCTTTCATACTTGTCAGCTTCCCTTTATTTGTTTGGACGGCGAGAGGAACGGAACTGTGTAAAGCTTGAAAAAGCCCTGAAGTATATTCTTTAAATTTTACCGAAGCGTAGCAACGTATTTTTTACAAATGTTAATCAAACAACAGTGTCCTGCATTGAACAGCATAACTGACAAGGTAGCAAATGACATTCCTTTCCATACTTAAAATTATTACCGTGGTTTAAGTTTCGCTGCATTGGCGAACTTTCCGCAAACTGCAGGACAAATAATAATTTCGTAACTCCATTAACAGAGGCTAGAAACTGACTGAACTAACAAATGGAATGGTAACACTCCTGTATTAAATTACACGTCGATATAATGCAAAAACTGCTTTGTTGCAGGTGTCTGTAATACATATCGCAAGCAAAATATTAGAAGGAATACACTGACAAAAAATAATTACGTCTCAGCAAATTAAATATTGATGATGACACCTTTCCACTGCACACCGACAGCAGCCATGTTGCTTCAGGTTCCTATCCTCTGAACAGGCAATATTTAATAACGGCAGCTAAGTAATGTCCCTAACGGACTTGTCAGGAAGTTAAATTACAATTAATATTTCGAAGCCTGAATTAAAGAAACAACATATTCGTAAGCCTGGTGGGGGGGGGGGGGATGCCTGACAAGGCTTCTGAGGGGAAAATTTGGGTCTGGATTGGAGACAGTGGCAGTCGGATAGAGAAAATTGCGTAATAAGGAGATTCACAATTTGTGTATTCACTAAATCGTATCAGAGTAATCAGATGGTCTGGACATTTAACTTTCGCGGTAGGAGAGAGAAAAGAGCATATAGTGTTTTGGTCATACAACCTGAGGGAAGGAAATCTCTTGTAAGACGTAGGTGTAGATGGGAACTGAGTATTACACTGGGTAATCTAGTAGTCCAATGGGAAGGCTTGGACTATATTCCTTTGGTTGAGAACCGGGGCCAGTGTTGGGCTCCTATGACAAGGATATTGACGTTTTGGATTTCGTAAATGTGAGGAATTTCTTCGCCGATCATGTGTTCAATACTCAAAAAGAACTTTTCCCAGTGGTCTTAATCGGTTAGTTACTACAAAGCCTGAAATAAATGTAAATAGTTTTTATAAATTCGGTTTTTACATGACAGGAAACGTAACGTGTCTGAAATACAGTGAATAAACAATTATGCTGTATAGGGAATCAATCACTGTTTATTCTGCTATTTATATGGATCACATAAATTTATGCGCTCTGTGGAAAAAATAACAGTATCTTTTAATGCTAAAATACTTGGTACCCGAAATAACAAATATTCTGTAAATAGTTAAAATGTAATTTAATATAGACCTCTTTCTTCGCATTTTAAGTATTTTGATGCATCCGCCTGAGGTAGTTAACGTATCTGATCTTCAATATGTGACGTAAAGCTGCATAAGTCCGTGCCAACATTCACCATCTTCCTTGGTCCTTCACATCAAAGGTAAATGTAAAATTCACACTATAATCTGCCATAAACGCACAGAGCGGGAGTAGAGGTACAGATCTTCTCTTTCTTTAACCCCCTCTTTAGATGGGGGGTGGGTGGTTAACACCACGCCCCGGCCGCATGACACGGTTCCCGTTGTATAGGAGGCTGGGTGGACTCCAAGGCTGGTCCGACAGGTGCGGAAAATCTCGCTTCCAATGGGATTCGATCTCTGGACCCTCCAGCCCGTAAGGGGTCACTATAGCGACTGCGCTACCCCGGCTCCTTCTTGACATTAGTTCACGTAAAGACTGTGTCATGTCCATTCATCACTCGACCTATTGCCGTGTCGTCGTGACTACTTAAACATCATTTCACCATGACGCAGGAGAGACTGGAGGTTTAGTTCCACGCATGCGTATTATTAAGTACTTGATGGATATAAGCAATCAGCTACACTCTCCAGCCGCTTTATTCCCTCGAAAATTCCGTAGCTTCTGTTGGTTATCGGGTTCAGTGGGACCCAGAACAAGTCTGCAGACTTCCGGAAATAAACGCCAGTTTCCCGGTTGTGCAGAACGTAACCTAGTCACTGTAGCCTACAAAGTGGTATGCGTTAGTGTGTTTACATTTAGAGGCATATCTGAAAGGATAATAACCATAATTATGTTTGGCCTAGCTTACGTGTAGAAACCCATCACTTGGCCAAGCTCTTCGGTCAGTGGGGCTTGGCGCATTGGGTGGAAACAGTCTCCAGTATGAGGATTAGGTACAAATACGAGTATAGTACATAAAGAGTCTGATACAGCCAACAGCGGGTTTCCTTCCAGCTTGGCGGGTTTGTACATCTAAGTTGTGACCCTAAGTTTACCCTGTTACGAAACGCAAGTTTGCAGGTATTCACAATGGTGTAATAGCGGATTCTGAACTTCAGGGACGTGACGCGGCCTCTCTGGGTAAGTGGTGCACCCTTATCCAGCGACCCAACGTCACATCACAGGAAACCGGAATTTTGTGTTATGAAATGTTACGATGGATCTCTGATGTGAGCAGCGACTGGCCCTTTTCAACATATTAACGATTCTTAAGGTCGTAAAACAGAACTGAGAACTTTTAGTGCCTGGGTGACCATTACCTTCTGAATCCAAATCATTTGATGAGGTCTGGTCCGACCTTGCATGAAGGGTACTTTGTAATCAGTTACTATGCATGAAAGTTTAAATGAACAGCTAATGTTTAATTAACGTATTAACTCTCAGAAGTACAAATTATTCTTATGAATTCCACCGGGTTTGTCCGATTAATTTTCCACGAATCTCTAATATTCAAAATTGAAAGGTAGTCGCTTGGTGATATAAGGTCAGGGAGAAACAGTATTAAACACTGTAAAACAATGCGTCGATTTGAGCTCGATATTGGACCTAGTACAAAGGAAAGTGTTTTCGAATTTGACTCTACATTGTAGGATAAAGGTTAAACATACAGTAGAAATTTATTGATGGCTTTGTGTAAACTGGACTTAGTTTTGGACAAAATTAACCGAAGTCTGAATTGCACTACAACTGTTCGTAAAAACCTCCAATTTTGGATTTTACAAAATCTGTCTGGCGGTATAGCTGCTCATACTTCTTCATAAAATGACAGATATGGTCTTCACATGGGGCATGCTTTTTCTTTTGTGTCCTGTATTTGAAAATGAAGAATAATCCTTCGTTGTAAAACACTCTTAGCAGCCTCTGTTACTTCACTTGTGGCAAAATGTCTCCCAAATTAGCGTCTGCAGACTGCAAAGGTCGGGCTGCTGCCCTCCAATTCGAAATACTTATTTATGCAGTATCTTTAAAATATAATACTCCTGACAACGTGTTTCAAGCCCACACTGCTCGCAGGAGAGGTCTCAGGCAGGAGTTCCCTGTGCATAAGGATTCCTCGCGGACGTGTACAAGTCCCAAGCGGGTGATACCACTTCAAGCCTTGACGAAGAGCAAAGATAAAGCGATTTTTAAGCCGCTTCTAAGAAAATGCTTCGTACTGCGTAAAGTGGCATGCAACTCCCAAGACGGCCCAACATGAATCTTGAGAAGACAGCGGCGATTTGAGCTTCATACAACATGCTGTTTTCTTGTCTCTACTATCTAACCCACTAAAGTACGTGGTAAATATATTCACACACCGCCTGCTTCAGCATTCACGGGCTCTGCATTTCTTTCCACAACCGACAGGTTCATCTAAAAGTAAATCCTGAGGAAACTAAGTACGGGCATATCTTCTTGTCTCGAGAGATTGGAGAACAAACTTACACAATAAAGATAGCTAATGAACCTTGGAAAACTTACCGGAATTCAAATATTTATGTACGACAGGAGAAAATCAAAATTGTGTGCCAGGTGAAATCGAAGGAAAATTCAATTCGGGAACACTTTCTACCATTCGGTTCAAAATCTCATGTCTTCATGTGTGCTATCAAAGCTTAGGAAGATTAAAACATACAGAAGTATGCTTCTGTATGTTTTTTCATGTGGGAGTGAAACTTACTCCGTCATATTACGGGAAGAATATAGAGGATGTTTATAAACAGCGTACGAGGAAGAAATATGTGCGTTAGGGGAGGAAGTATCAAAGAGGAAGATAAAGTTGCCTACTGGGGAGGTTCATGATTTGTAATCTTGTACAAACATTATGAATGTGTTAAAGTCAAGAAGTATGAGATGGACTGGAAATGTGACTAGCATGGGAAGAAGAAAAATTCATACAGGGGTCAATGAGAAAATCTGAAAAATCAAGACCACTTGGAAGATTTAAAAATCGATGGAATAGCAAACTCAAAAGAACCTTGAACGAATAGGTGGCAGGTCTGAACTGGATTCTTCTGGCTCTTATGAGCACGGTTGTGACATACCTGTTCCCATAAAATCTGGAAAATATTTGTTTAGCTGAACAGCTATCACCATCTCAAGACGAAATCTGCTTTGTGGGTTGAGTAAAGTTAGTTATCCAAATGCCGTTCAAGTTTCAGACATCCTAAATATTCTTCTGTATGCGGTTTCCGTACTGTTCACTGAACGGTGAAGAGGTAACTTTTCTTACTGTAACTGTAATTTGCAACAACATGTAGTCTAGTGACTACCCTACGAAAATTTCGGTGCAATTTCGTGCCTCCATCTTCAGGCTAGAATACCATGTGGCCCTCCGTAATGTTGATAATCACCTATCCGATTGCACGGTCACTAATAGGCCACACTAAGGACCTTCATCGCCATGCAAACTACTAATTTTTTACACGAAATCTCGTCGCCACCGACAGTAGCCAGTCCCTGTGCTGACAGGCCTTTCCGGGTCACCTTAAGGCAGGTGTAGAGAGGAAAGTATTGTCTTCATGCAAAAGAGGGGAAGTAATTACGGTAATTTGAGGTCAGGTGTATTCTGTTACAACATGTGTTGTCTAACAAGGGTGCGGTCTCTTGCGATGACAGCTCCCCGCTGCGGCAGAGATATGACACAACAGGAAAATATTTACTGTAAGACCAATCCATTGAACCATTGTAAACTGGAGACAGCTCTTGCAGACACGAAACTGACGCTGCGTAATTAAAGAACTTTAGCTTCTAATCTGTACTTTTCGATGCATTTCCGATAAGATATAATTCTGCGGTGACAGATTTCAACAGTGACTTCATGGGTCAAAATATAGTACGTAACACGTTTCGAATCAGGGATCAGCATTGGTCCTTTAATGCATTCTTTTTTATTCCATCTTGATTTCGGTTTATAATATGCACGTTTATATGGTGTGAGATGCAGATTTTCTTCTGTCCATCCATCCACCCATCCTGGCGTAACACAACTACCAGATTCAGCGACACTGTGATTTACTAGTGTCCCGCAAGATGTATAAAACCCATAAATGTGGCTCACACTGGAATAAGTATAATGTAACCAAGTATTTTCTTAACAACAGGGAAAACAGGCCCTTGACATGCTTAGAATTGTCCATACCGTGTACGTGTAAATCTAATTTGTATTATTATAACCAACTCGTACACTAAAAACACAATGTATCAGGTTTCACATAATTCCCGACATATTTCGGTGCAGGCTACACCATCTTCAAGGGAAACTTCGTTAGAACACTTTGAAACCACTGCAGAAAGCTTTCTTCAGTGTTTCAAAGTGTTCTAATGCAGTTTCCCCTGATGATGGTGTAGCCTACATCGAAACATGTCGGGAATTATATGAAACCTGATACATTGTGTTTTTTAGTGTACGAGTTGATTAAAATAATACAAATTAGGCCCTTGACATATTAAGGGATTTATGTGACGTCGCATTTTTTATACGAATACACGGCAAATTTACAGAAATGAATTACATAGTATATTGGTCGATTTTAATCAGCCAGTTGTTTTTAATGTCCAGTTGCTTGGATTTTCCTTTTCTTTCTTTCTTTCTTTCTTTCTTTCTTTCTTTCTTTCTTTCTTTCTTCTGTTCTTCAGTGCTGTATATTTTCCTCAATCCTACCTGGGCTAATGCTGGAATTCCACTTGACTGCCTCTAACATATTTCGCAATTCACCGCACTTAAGAGGCTTGAGCTTGCAGTTGTCCTAGTTAAAATATCGCAGTATATGTAAATACACGAGCATATGGTAGGTGGTAGAAGCTTAGAAAGATTCTGTGCTAATGTACCTTTGTATACATTATTTTGAAGCAAATGGAATGAAGTTACTTTCTATAGGCATTACAGTTCATGTCACATCTTTGATGCTTTTTACATTCCCTTCACTCAAAATACGAGAATACAAAAATCCCTCCCTTTGCTACAAAGTACTCATATATGATGACGGAGGGTGGCTGTCTGTAAAATATAAGGGTGCTCCAAGTTCATCTTTTTCACCCTTATTGCCCTAGGCAACATTTTGTCTTCTTTGCGTAAGAATTGGGGTTGAAGGGAAACAGGGCAAGGGTGAACTGTTACATCAATTTATCAAACCATGAGGAACGAAATTTAATTTTCCACTCAATTACCATAATAATGCATGCTTTGCTGAGATAAGCGAACAATATTGCGAACCGAGTCTGCCTTTTGATTCGTGTCCTCAGTTTCTGTCGCTAACGGATTTTACGACTTTTTTCACATGCTGTGGGATCATAAAGTAGTTAAAATTTTTTCAACCAGACATCCAGCAATTTTACCCTGAAGTACATTATTAGAACATCGTACGTCCTATGCACTTTGCTTTTTAAAGCCTCTCAACTCAAGTTCTAACGTACAATATCGAAGTGACAGTAATGCAGGTTGTTTAAATTTTGTACGATAAAGTGTATATTTTATGAAGGTATAATTTTTGTTGTATATGAAAAAAAGATAGTTTCCGCAAAATACATAAGACGTTTTTCGGTTTTATGACGTGTCCCTGAATGTGGAGGTAAATTATCTGGCAAATTGTGTGTTGGTAACTGGAGTAGCACGTTTCTGGCCCAGGGAGCGTTCCTGGCTGGAGTAACCCTTCTCCTGGTGCGTATCCCTGATAGGTGTGATACATTCTTGCACAGTGCATGTTCCTAAGTGTGGTGTGACACACTCTGGCACGGTGTGTGTTCCTGACTGTTGTGTGACATATTCTGGTACAATGCTTCTCCCTTACTGATAAGTAACACACTTTGGCACAGTGCTTGTCCCTGCCTGTCGTGTGACACAGTCTGGCACATTGCTTGTCCCTGACTGTTGACTAACGCACTGTAGCACAGTGGATGTCCCTCCCTGTCGTTTGCCACACTCTGGCACATTGCTTGTCCCTGACTGTTGAGTAACACATTGTGGCACACTGCCTATCCCTGGCTATTAAGTAACACGTTCTGGCACAGTGAGTGTCCCTGACTGTGCAGCGACACAATCCGACACTGACTGTGTTCGTGATTTCGGAGTAACCCTTCTCTGACACATCGAGTGTTTCTCATTTTGATTGAGTAGATACAGGTGAAGCTAGTAAGCATTTTTATAATTCCAAGGAAGATATATTGTAATTGGAACACCCAAAAAAATATGGCTGTGACACCTCAGAAAATTATACATACCTGACACAAATGCAACCCGTAGTAATGACAGCAAATGACTCTAATAGAAGCATGTTAATTACGTTCAAACACAACTAACATTTAATAAGATAAACGAACTAAAGACAAACAGGAACTTCCATCCTATAATATGGCCCTCCTTGATTGGGCTGCGGCCGAAAAACTTAATAAATCATAAGTGTATATAGAATAATGCTTTCTTATTCTGATCTCATACATTTTATATTTTAGAGCAATAACAACTACGAATTTAAAATTGTCCATTGCGTGAAAATACTGTTACAAAAACGTGTATTAAGACCAACTCATACACCCGGGACTCTTGTGAAGTTTCCACATATCTTGCTTTAAATGTGTACGAGTTGGAGGTAACACATGTTACTGTAACAACTACGAAGTCTGACCCATCGTGGGATCGAATCCCGGTCGGGGGAGAGATTTTTCACACCTGGGGGGGGGGGGCGAGATTTTCCGCACCTGTCCATCCCAGCCCTAGGACGCACCCAGTCTCCTTTAAAACGGGTACCGCTTCCCTTTCCCGGCTAAAGCGGTCGGGGCTTGGCTTTGACCACCCATCCCCATTTAGCGCCGTGGTTAAGGAAAGAGACAAGCGTAACCTCTACTTTCTCTCTTGGCCTTCAAGGCCTGTTATAGATTAAATTTTACCTTTTCGCCTTAAGAAGTTTTATTTAGAAAACTGCAAGTGCTGTATTTTATCTGGCAGTAATATATTTAACACCGTAAACCTTTATGAGAGATCCATTGAAATGACACTTAAAGCAATGCGAAATCAAAATACGATATAATGTTGAGACACAGTTATTCCTTTGGAGCTATCTTGTGGCTCTGCGAATAATATAAAGGAATCAGTGCGCTAAGAATCCACTTTGATATAAAAGTTATTTTAAGATACTCTTAATTAAATTTGTTTGAACTGTCTTTCTGGGTCTTGTTCCTTGTTGTAATTTCGAAAATGTAGTTGTTTTCAAAAACACTGGGACGTCGGACGCAGTACAAAAGAACGGTCGTAATCAGTACTCAATGCAGCGGACAACACCGCCGATGCTGCTCTCCCAGTCCACCAGAAAGCTCGTTCCATTACACTGCACAATTCCCCGGCATTCCACCTACAAGTACCTTTTCATATAGTGTTATCTATTTGTACACTTCATTGCGCTGACGGGGAACGTTGGGATATAAATGATCTTGCAACGATGACAAGGCCAAAGTGATGTAGAAGCCAATGTCCATTGTAACCATATTGTGATTTAAGCTTTTCGCTTTATACAGCTACATTAAACCATCATTAAAGGGACATACTCTCTGAGTGCCTGCCTTTAGGAACTTCATATTATTTGAAGCTTATGCAAACAAATAGGCGAAAAAGAAATTGCCAACAATAAAATTAGATGGAGTATTTCCTTCACGCTTTTTAGTACCTTCTACGTGTCTGACTATATGTAAGATTGGGCTTGGTTTTGTGGTTTTCAGAAATATATGGATTTGTAGCTGACATTCAAAATAAAATACTGAAATCCGTATATTTTCCAAAGGTAACAAAGGTAACTTTCCAGGTAACTCAAGGGATCTTTTTTCATGAGAATAATTCTAGTGATGTTTGACGTTAGAATTTGACACGTAATAAATGTTTGAATTGATTCTTTGATATTAAATATTGTTATCTTTCTTTATTTCTCGAAAAACTTTGAAGAGTGTCTTAGAAGTCAACGGTACCGTGTATACGTATTAAGTAATGTAAGAAACAGAGTTTTGTGTCTTGCCAAATGAGCTGGTGTGGAGCAGTCATAGCGGTGAGTGTAGGTGCGGTGTTTCTTGTGGACTTCAATTGTGTTACTGGCGAACTGAGACAACACTGTCCTTCTTCATGATTTTGAATGCCGCCATTATTGTATTTGTGCATCACCTTTATCTATTTTCGGCCCTTCTATCTGAAGATGGAGACACAGTGCGCAGCTCAGCCGTCATATGTATATGTATTTGCACAGTGGGCACTATACAAAGAAACTCTCCCACAGTGATTCAAGAGACCATTTTCGCAAAACGTAGTACTGGACTATACTGTTTGTTACCTTTCAGACGTCGCAGTCGTGTGGCTGGCTTCGTGTTTGGAAGGTTTAATTATAGTGAGACGGAAGACCGACTGTTTTGAATTTCTCAGATTCTCGAGCCAAATGTGGGATATTACCACAAGGTTAATTGGCTACGACCGTCACCTTCCACGTTTTTTCTAGTTCGTGATTCACTTATCTTCGTATATATCGACACCACATAATCTGAGGCATTCAGATCGTTTGTAAATCAATATTAATATGTGGTTCTGTCGAATAGTTTAGAGCACCACGATGAAGGATTACAAAACATTGCTGAATACCCAGCACTGAATCATGGACGTATTTTAACGCTTCTTATGTAAGACAGGTGTAACCGACCCGCAAGTTTTAAATTAATTGTGGGATTTTTGTAATGTTTTGGGGTAGAAAAAGAATTTTGAAAGCTTCAAGAAGTCTGCCTGGCGTTACCATAGATACAGCCATAGCTCGGGGGCAACTGTCAGTTTTTGACGCTTCTTCTGCTTCATCTCTCCACCCAGAAAACAAACAAAGCAGCCTGATATGGGTGGTCGGGCCGTCCGGATGTTACGTTACCTGTCTTCTACTTAAGTTCCCGCTTCCTTGATAATCCAATTAGTAGTAATATAAGTCTCATGGCTGCTTTGATAAACAGAGGGGGGCCTCGTTATTGACAAATGAAGACGTTCATCCAAACAGAACTCGCAACGTTTTATTTTCACCTTCCTGCCTCTTAATATCACTGAGTAATGGTAGTGATAATACACTGATCCTGGTGTTTGTTACAAAGGAAGGAGTGGCGCAGATCCTTTGACAGCTTATTATGACACATGACACTATGATTGCTAAATGGAGTAATGAAAGCAATTCTAATAGTCAAATGAGAAGAAATGTTCTGACTGCACAGGCTCATCTGACAGCTAATTCTATTTTGTGTTTTGGGAGTGACACTTTGGCTACAAGGGAATAAAGTAGCATAGAAACTGCACAGTGGGACTTTAAAAGGTTTGATAGAAATAATGTAACAAGGCAGAAAAACAAATTAAAAAATAATCTACTCTCATGCAAACTAAGAATAAAGTATAAAGAAAAATATCAATTAGCGTGCCATCAGTGTTTACTTAGGATGCGCCATGATGGACGAATAAAATTAGCATTCTTGCAATGAACATTTCCAAATAACATACAGATGTTGGAATGCCCAGACATAGATGGAAGGACGAGTTTTAAAACTTCTTAGTATTTGAACGGGCTTCGAACATTCAGGCGGTAAGTTGCATGACCGAAATAAATGTTATGAACGAAAATAAAATTTTTACATTATTTGGTCGGATAACCTCAAGTACGTAAATTGCTTGCGAATTTTTGAGTACATGAGGGGAAGTTATGCTTTTTGAGGTGTGGGGTATAAAGGAGTGGATTGGATAAAGTGCCTGAGAATGTGGTTAACTGTGACCTTTGTTAATCATAATAATAAGGTTTTGTGTTTCGTAATGCAGAGAAGTTACTGAGTGTTTGATTATCTGTCAAGTGCTGATGAATTCTATACAGCAAAGTTACCAATTTCGATGCGTTTCTTTGACGATACTAACTTATTTTAAATAGTCTCTGTTATAGATTACAAAATAACGTCTCTTAGACGGAACAGTGTGTATACTGATCTGTGGCACCTTCTTTGAATGATTTTCAACTTAATCGCTTTACAAAATTTTCTCAGTTACGAACGTTAACTTTGAAATATAGAAGCAGTTTCTTCTACATCCGTGGTTTCTGCGGCTGTTGACCTTATCTTATTATTGATACCCCTTTCTACAACGTTTAATTGGTTCTCATAAACGAGCCGCTCCCTATGATAATGCCTTTGATTTGTCATCTGTAATGTGAAACCGCAAGACTAGGAATTCAGGCGACAGTGAAAGGATGCAATTAACTTTTTCAAGCATTAGCACCTACCGAGTTTGAGTGTATTTACTAATGCAAAGTATACTGCTCACAGAGGATTATGAATATGGATACCGAGTAACAGGCAAAACAAAGTTATAAATGGCAGAAAGGGAATATGAGGGTGAAATTTTAGGCTAAAGAGTAGACAGAGAACCTGGAGAGTATTAAATTAACACTTGTGTGGCTGAATCAACAGATTATAATTTAAGATAAGTAATGAAACACGTTAAAGAAAGATGTAATGACGTGAAGTGTCAGAATACAGTGGCTAAAATTTCGGAAAATAATTAATGAGCTTTGTATCGAAACGTGAATCTTAGTTGGGGCCAGATGTCATGTATGGAGTACTGAACTACGAACGAAATACAAAGCTTGATCTCAAATTATTATTATTATTATTATTAGTGTAAATAGTAAGGTCGTGAAGAGTCTGTAGATTACGTTTTTCTTCGCCGTAACCTGCATTTATTGCCGAGGTTTAGAGATCGTGGAGTTATACTTCTACTCCTGTGCAGAAGAAGAAGAAGGCAGTGATGATGATGATGATGATGATGATGCTGTGATGATGATGATGATGATGATGATGATGATGATGATGCTGTGATGATGATGATGATGATGATGATGATGATGATGATGATGATGATGATGATGATGATGATGATGATGATGATGATGATTAACGATGTCGATGTTAGGTCCTCTGATTAGTATGGAAAACAGGTTTTGTCTTTGCATTTGAGGGTCTAAATTTTTTATTTCTTGGCGTACTCTAATTTTACTATTTATTCTCTTCATTTTTATTAATTTCTGCATTTAGTCCTTGTTTTCGAGTATGATAGCCATATCATAAATATTTACATTCCGTACATTCCGTTTATCTGTCGGAAGCACATTGATTATGTTTTTATTGTTGAACTTGCTCTGTGTGTGTGTGTTTGTGTGAAATTAAATATTTATTGCAGATCTTAAAACAGTAAAGACTTACGCTTAAATTAATAGTAATTAACTAATCAGAAAGATTAATCCTTTTAAGCTTGCAGTTCTTTAAGTAACAGTTAAAAATGCACTTCCTGTCTTGAATACAAAAAAATATGTCTCCGTTTTAAGGATCGAGAAGTTGATAATGCATATGAAAAAATGGTTGCTTAAAAACAAATATATAAAAATTACTTTTGTGCAATTTAAGGTTTTTAATATTAACGCAGATATTGCACCGTGCTTTAACTAGTTAAAGTGCTGTGGAAACTGCGTACCACTTAAATGAATAAAAAATTTCTGCGTTTTTCGCAGGGAATATATTTATGCGTTCCTGAGGGTTCCCACAAAAAACCGCGATTATTTCCCTGTACATGATAAACTAGCCCGCCTTTATAATGGCGGTAGGTTGTGTTTACTGCGACGTGGAAGGTGGGTACTTCAGTAAATACAGATGCAGTTACTGCTTCAAAGTGTAGAATAATATTTAATCCCGACTACAAAACACGAAAGTACTGTTGATGCAGCACACGGAGGTCTCTGTACAGGCGAGGTAAAGGGCTATATGAGAGCTGCAGTACGGCGGCATGCTGCAAAACCGTCTATAGAAATATCTGAGCGGTAGTGAGTAAAAATCGAGGAGGGAAGAAATCTTCTAGGACAAAGACGTATCCTCAATTTTTTTGACATTTATTAGAAAGAGTCCGTGTGACCAGGCCACGGATGGGATTGTTGGGGACTGTTGGGGACTGTCATGCGAGAGGAAGACCTGAGATGACCTTATATATACACTGTCACATGACAAGGCCTGACCATCCCACCTCCACAGATCCAATCACAGAATAAAAGCGCAGTGCGAAAGTGTAACATATCGAGACACGCTGCAAACGTTCATTTAGCTACCCTGCAGTAGAGTAGGAAGACCCTTCCGTTCTGAATATGCGGGCAGCAGGTTCTTCCGCAACGCTGGTACCGATCTACCAGTCTACACGACGTCACGAGGCTAAAGTCTGTAATAGTGCTTCTTTCTGTCAGAATGTAGAACCTCACATTCCTCACAGGCGTTTATCCATTGACTGATCACTAGTCCTTTTAACCCCTTAAAGACGGAACGTATCTGTTTTATATAAGGACTCAGTGCGTACCGCGCTGTAAACACTCTCCACTTCGGTTACAAAAACCAATCTCTTAATATTTTATAAGGCAAAAGTTGCTGTTTGTTCTGAGATCCGTACGAAACACATAAAGGCAATGTGGGCACCACGTGGAACTTTTTAATGTTAAACCTGCTGTTATGTAAAGTTACCGCTAAGCTTGAAAAGGTTAAAGACACTTTGCTTTGGTCGTGTAGCGTTAAATGATGGGATTATGACTAATGAATTGGAAAGATCGGTTCCTAGTCCAACGGAAGTTGCTATCGCGCCTTCAGCTTGAAGAACTGTTACAATTCGCAATATATCAATCAAGATAGTACGTGTCCGGGCTGAGATTTGAACCCGGGACCTCAAAATACGGAACAGGGTTTGTTACCTATTAAACAGCAACTTTGAAGTCTTCTCTCACTGAAACTGTGGTGACTCACAGTTATAGCAATGGCGTCAGGAAATGCAATGACTGAGTCTCAAGTTCGGAGGTTTAGAAGGGTGTTAAAATTTGCAGAATTAAAATATTTAAACTAACTTCACTTTTATGAATGACGGCCACGAAAATATTTTATAGAGACCTAAATAGGGAAAATATTGTGACCAGGCGAATGTATGTCCGATGGCTGGGGCACCCCAAACCGAGGCGACGGCAAGTAGCATTATGTGACCGGACGGCAGACAAGTATGAAAAATACAAGTGCTCGCTACCCTTAAATACCAAACCGATCAAAGTGACTAGTTCTCCTCTGCATAGATAGATTACGACAATGTTCTGATGTGGGTCTGTGCAGGGGTTTTAAATATTAGATTGTCGTCGTGTAAGGAAAGGAAGAATTATTATATTTATTCCTCTTAATTAAAAACTCTACTAACGCTGGTTAATAAGGGCAAAATTGCTCAGGAGGACTGACGTGGGGTTAGTTGGAGGATCGAGGCCATACGCAGCGTGAAGTGTAATTCCTGGAATGCACCTACAGCTCGTACGATGCACTGAGGGTAACCTTGATGACCGATGGACACGGAAAATGTGTCTACCATCAGGTCTAAACAATATTCAGTGAATCGGACAGCAACAGATCGGTATATAAAGCTCTACTTAGGCTACCTTGCAACCTGACTGGTTCTTTATGTGCTTGATGTCCCCAGTTTCATTAATGAAACTTTGTCATATCCTTCTTTCTCATACATTTCATAACTAGTGTGTTGTTATGTTCAGTCCGTTGTTCTAGAGACTACAAACAAAGCAATAACAGGTATAATTAAGCGACTTAGAATATATAAGTATTCTTTCCCTTTGCCGGACGTCAGTATGTGTCTGTTGGGTCCTGTGACTGGCCGTCTGGCCATCTACATACAAGTTTTCTTGGTTTTTCTTCTGTCTTCGAACAATTGCTGAGATTCTTCCAAAATTCGAAATGGCTGCAGCATGATTTTCACGCACATGATGTACCAACAGGGGGTTACAATTATCGTCTCGTACCCAGTCTCTGCATGTCTTAAGCCGCAGGATCAGATGCTACCTACTAAACTGACATGCAGTACTCCAAGACACAATAATTCGCTTCTTTTTCATCGGGGTTGGACATGACAAATGCTTCAAATATTTTAGTCAGAAAAACTAAAGTAAAGGTAGCGTAGGTGTATATAATTGTTACCGATATGGCTCAATATGTTCACAACAGCCCACACATGGACCATATTCTGTGCCAAATAAATCCAGTCTGCGTCTTCCCACTCTTCACGTTATCAACCCAGCTACCCGTACGTTTCTAAGATTTCTCTCCACTACTGTAATTGTTTTTAATTCCCCATTTTCCCCATGCGTGTTACGTACAAATATACTGCCCATCGTTTTATGCTTGATTTTGTTACCCTAAAAATATTTTAAGAGCACAGACCTTAAGGTCCTTCATTCCTTACCCACGTCCGGCGAGATGTTTCCCTAATTCGAGATAAAATGACACGCCGCGGTTACAGTTTTTGACCACTATCAAAAATGAGATGTTCGCTCTTCTGGAATGTTACGTAGTCCAGACTGCTTGGCTGTAGAAGCTGAAACGGATAGGTTGTCCCAAAACCTCGGTAACTAAATATGAATATGCGCCGCGTAACATCCAGGAAGAGCGACGATTTCTTTTTCATCGTGGTGGATGCCTGAAATCACCCACCATCCAACATACCGAAGGCGAAATATCAATTACACTTAATAGTAGACAGGGCTGTGATTTCCAAGACCAAAACTCGCAGAACACCTGCGCGAGCTGGCGCTGTCTTTCTGTCGCAATTCGTATGAGAAACCTTGTTATTAAGTCGCTGGAAATATGAAGTCGTATTGTGTTATGGACCCGGCCGAGCGGGCGGCCCATTATACAGGCGCACACGGGATTGTAAGAGAATTATGCATCTGAGAAAATTTTATTCAAAATGTCTTCTCCAAATTGGATAAAGACCGCCATCAGTTTGCACCAGTGGGGGAACAGCTTGGTCAATGCCGCATAATATAGTGTGGGTCCCACTGCTAGGGCCCAGTGGGATACAGGAGCTTAAACGACAATTGAAAGTAAGACTGGAGGATTTAAGTTTTCTATTAACCGACTTATGTTGGTTCGTGGTGGTGTAGGGTTTTTTATGTTTGGATTAGCTAAACAGAAATATGAAAAATTTGAAATAACAAATGGAAAATTAGTAGATGTTAACGAGTAAGTGTTCAGGTGTTTTATGTTGGCCTTGTTACACTTTGAGTAACGAGAACATAATTGGAACATATTTTGTGCCCATGTCTCCCCGATATCTGAAACAGCACTGCTTCGTTTGAAGTGTCCCAAGCTTCTTCCGCCTGTCCTGATAAGATCAGTATTAAGAAGATGGTGATATGGACTATGTGCGGAATGGTACTGACAGGGCAAAACTCGGAGAAAATCCTGTCCCATTGTCACTAAACTAAATGAAACAATTCATTTTCTATTTCACGCAGAAAGCACTGCATCTCCATTACACAGATCAGTAAGTTAATGCTGTCGATATTTGTTGTGAGAGTCATGCGAAACGTATAAATACAGTGTGTGGGAAGAATGGGGCAGGTGGCACATGTAGTCAGCACTGGGCTTGAAAAGGTTAATAAAAATGGGTACGAGTTTTGAAAGAGTATTACTTTTCGTGAGCGACAGACAGAATGAAGCATGGACGTGAATAAAAGAGGAAATTTGTCTGTTGTTGTGGTGAGCATCTGAGAGAGAGGCGTTGTATTCATCAATGAAAGCTGTGCAGACGAATACTGCAAGGCAGTAAATATGAAACTATGAGATTTGAGGTTCTTGCAGCGGTGAAGATAAAAATTACGGTTATCTGGAATGTGATGTCTTGCACACTGGTAGACAGTAGTCTGCTGCAGGTTGAGGCCGGAACCAGCAATTTCTCTCGAAGTTCGTATTTATCTAGCAGTTCGGTAGGTGAGTAATTAAAGGCATAAACTGGGTACCATGCAATAAATGTCGGTTAATAAGCAATAAAATGAATGTCACCCGTATTTATACTTTCACAAGTAATTGCGAAATTTTTTCTTATTTTTCAATCGACGTCTGTTATGATTCTGTGCAGGCCTACTTTCCAAAACACTGGCGATGAGCATTAATTTTGTGTGGGATGTGATACTTGCGTTTTTACTTCGAGGGAAGGATATACATTACAAGTGTCTGAAACGATCGGCATGTTGGAACCTACGAAGGATGATGTTTGTGAGTAATTTAGGGTACTGCGTAAAGATAAACGTGATTTTTTACAGGACTTATACTATTAAGATGATTCAGCCAAAAAGGCTGACGTATGGCTGGCATGGAGGAGTATAATTTTCATATTGAAACCTTTTATAAAGCAACTAAAAAGACAAACGAAAGCTTAGATTAGTCATTTAAAGCCCGACGTTTGTCTAAACATTATTTAAGGAATTAATTTCTGCTTCAGAGGAAACACCGGGAGTCATTTGCAGAGACAAATCCGTTGATGCTGTTCAGAGAATTAATCTCTCTTTATATGGAGAATTACTAGAAAGGCGGAGATATGTTTAAGGGCAAAATGTGACATTTATGAATGTCAAAACATACACTTCATGTGCTGCCGCGGTGCGGTGTAGGGTTGAAACTAATGTACTGTCTTGGGGGGTTCTTGGTATGTTCTATAAGATTCGACGTACAGGTCAATTCTTGAGAGATCTGATGTTGTCACAGCGGTGGAAATGAAGATGACTCTTCTCTGAGATGAGATAACATGTAATGTGACATAAACTTACCGACGCTTCGGAGAAACATTCTTCTTTCTTATTCAGAATCGAAGATGGAGACTGTATATTTCTCTGAAATATCAGTAAATATCTACCACACTACAGGATGTCACAACGAAAACGACGGTAATAATTAAAATTGGGGTCTTATTACTGCATCCGTCATTACTTCGAACTGACGGTGAAACATTTTGTTTTATTTAAAGAGTAAATCACTGGATGGGTGGTTGAGATATAGCTCAGTCATGCTGTGGCTTGAGGAACAGCCTCTGGATTGAGCCGAAGTATTGGTCATCAATATTGGATTCGGAGGAAGAAGAGAATACAACGCTCTCCGCTCTCATAAAAACAGGATACCTCCTCTGCAGAAATGTGAGCTCTCTATCGACGTTCTGAATTTCAGTAGCAAAGAAATGTCTGCAGAATCGCCAGTATATGAAAATTGTGAAACAGTAGACTAAACTATTAAAGTGCCTTCTTAGAATATTCCAGACAGTTGGCAATGTAACATGCTGTGAAAAGTAATTAGAGCTATAGGCCTATTTCGTCATAGCGAAGCATAGAAATCAATGGAGAAGTTTCAGTTGCTCAGCTGCTCAAAAAAATATGGGGAAATTTATAGAACCATATGATTCATTGCCGTGATCATAGCAGCCCGCCTTTGCGCCCTGTTTTGAGTCATATAATCAAATACAACCAGCAGCCTTATTTAAGATTGATTTAAATAATGTAAACTTCGTACTTATATCCATACCTGATGTCTGTGTTTATTCCAAGCAAGTTGTTATTTTGTTCTGACTTAGTGTGAAGTGGCATCATTACGCGTGCAATTAAACCAGTTGCAGCAAGTGACAGTAATGCCTCTGATGTGTTTTGTAACAAGTGACGTTTGGGTTACAGATGTACCGTATTCATTGTCCATGTTATTTTGCTCAGGTCGTTCCAATCAATCCTGCCAAGCCCGAGGCCCTCTATAATAATTTGTTATGTTCCATATATTTACGATTAGCAGTTGTTAGCCCCCATGACCCTTACTGAAGCTTTGTAACCAGCCCTCTCCTGTCTCCGTAACTGCTTATTCAGTAGAATTCATATTTGTAGCTACTCTGTAAGAGTCCTTCTCCAACTGCATCCAGAGGTTGTGCTATGCCGTGTTGACAAGAGCCCGCTTAACACAGAGCGTCTATGCTTTGGTGGCGCTAATCATTCAGGAAATCAAGGGTGGCACAGCGGTAATTACGCAGGCTACCAGATTAAAATCTTCACGTTACAGAAGAATGGAATATTTAAAAAACTGATTTATTTTTACCTTTGTAGTATTCACCCTTGGTGTCATTATACATAAAACAATAAATTATCGATTGAATACAACTAATTGGTTTATAGTGTTTTGTAAAACTAATTTATTCTTCGGAATTGATAGTGATTAACCTACGGGTTACCGATTAAAGAATGACTGAAATGAGTTTTGTTAAAATTAACGTAGGGCAGTTTTTCTAAAATTTGTCTCTTTATGTTGCTTTTAGTTAACACTGGGCATTAACGAGGGATATTTTGCGTGAAGGTGTCAATTCGTTTGCGCGTTTCAAGCTTAAGTCACTAAACATTTAATCGCCATTTTTTCTTAAAGTGTGGGAAAGGCGGATTTTTGAAATTCTGTGCTGCCTTTGTGTTCTCAGTTTCAACTTTAAAAAATTTGATTGAATTTTACCAAACTTATTTTGAATATATTGCCATAGGCGGCATTTAAACTTTGTAACAGCGGCCAGAACTATGAGTTGTGTACTTCAAATCTCTATCATAACGCTGCATTTACCCACACATTATTCACATAATATTGCTTGTAATTAAACATTTCTCAAGACGTTGACGATGCAAATCTTGTGACAGATTTAAGGGACACAGAATCTGTGCGAAGGCAGGTGGCTTTCAAAGCCGTAGATGAAAAATAATAATAAAAGATGTATAAGGCTAGATATTTATGCAAGAGAAAAGGGAAATTTTATTTCCGCTTTTATTTTTAGACCTTGGAGTTCCGAAGTATTTAAGCATAAGTTACTGAATGGCTCAGAAGTATTACGCTGCCTTGTGCCAGAATTTCTTAAGTTACTCAACTGTTGATCTCGTGTAAGCATGGAATGTTAGGGCTGTGGAAACTAGTTGCCGCGGCCGATATCAAGGTACTTTTCGGGAATTTCTAATTTCCTCCATTCTCTTAATTCATGTCTCTCGGTTCCAAATATTCTCTCCTCAAAAACTGTTTCTAATAGTTCCCCATTCCTATTCGTCTCTTGGAGCGTGAACTCAGTATTCACACACACATAAAACAAAATGTGCTATTATGCGAGAACCTTCAATTTAAAAGCCAGCTTGATGTTTTGATTTCTTTGTCTGTCTGTCTGTCTCAGTGTGTGGCAGCTGGCGTTAATCGACATGTGGTATCGATGTACTGTGTCTTACGTCATGTACATCCAGAAAGACAGCATCGGTATATATAGGCGTATTTGCTTGTGGTATTTTTTCTCTTCCAAGTGATGCAGGACCGGACGAAAAAGGAGGTTTGAATTTTTCACAGCCGTGTTCCTGACGATTCAAGTCTTCTGGGATGTGATTCTCTTTTGTTGGATGCGTAGATTCCGACGTTTCGAAATATCGTATCTCCTTCACCTTCAGGGTCAAAAAATAAGATGAGAAGCACTACTTCACCCTAACGATAAAGGAATGAGAATCATTCGAAACGTCGAAAACTCTTCATCAAAATACATACCGTCACATCACAGAAGAGCCGATTCCTCGGGAAAGCGGTTTGACATAACTAGGACGCATTACGGCTGATATTTTCTTTGCTGTTCGTCCTTAAACCCCTGTTTTAATGATATTTGCTTAAATGGGTTTTGCATGAAGGAGAGTAAGGAATAAGAGGTTGAGAAACGATGACTAAAGGGGTGGGGGAAAAAGGGGCAGGAACGGAGGGAAAGAGTTGAAATTTATGGAACACGTTAGGAGGCTGCCGAACCAATTGTTGTCATAGAGGTCTGGCAATCTCAGACACTTATATTTACGTAGGAGACTTGAAAACATAACAAGAGGGTGCACTAATGTGAACTTTTAAAAATGTGTATGCAGTGTCCTAACATGAGATGATGTCCAGGTCTGTCTGCGATTCAAGCACTGGCGTTTGTGACTGCAGCGAGCTGGAAAAATTCTCTATGATCTGGAGAAGTCAGGAGCTCGTGTGTCGACGTGACACCAGCAAGTTAAGACCGTGTGATCTATTTCGCACCATTTTAAGTTACGACGGGCCGGGCTGTAATTCATAACTATTATGGGACACAGCGAGGGGACGGACAGTATACACGATGCTGACCATCCCATTTTTCTTTACTCTTTCTCTCCTACTTCACCCCTCTATCTTTCTTCTTACATTCCCCTATATATACTCATTCCCCTTGCCCGGTTCCCAATTCCAAATCAAATACGCTACTCACCCCCCTTTCCCAATGTCCTGACTACTTTGCTGCACCCAATTCGAGACTGACCAAGAGGTAGTAAGCTTTTTATTCTTTTTCTTTCTTCATGGAAAACTATTCTATACGGAAACCCTATCTGGGTCCAGAATAGAAGTACAGGGTGTATGAAAAATGGCAACATTATAGGTTTAAGGCCGCGTTCCCTTAGGGCTTTCTACCGCTAAGAAATTCCCAAAAGTGCGCATAGAGTTTATGCTGTATCTGCCGTCGCCTCTCTACACAGGCTACCTAACGGCACAAGAGCTGCAGAAGGAATTTCTGTGAAATTTCAGAGGCACGTTTAGAGCAGTTTAATTTTAAGACTTGATTTATGCAAGAATACACATTTCTTCATACTCGCAAAATATTTCTTGCAAATATAACAAATACTGGACAAGATCGAGTACATCTTCCTCGTGTAAGGCATTTGGATGGCCAATACACTTGTTCGATAAAGACCAATTTTCAGGAACTCTTCTTTTATGAGTGGTTCTTGGGATATTAAAATTTTGCACCGCTTCGTTAAAGCGACATCCGTCTTCCACTGCTTCTACCTCTCTTAGCATGTGCACTTTTTACGTATCTCACATTTCCTTCGATTTCTTACCTCTCTGTTTGTCGTCTTGAAATATTATTTGTAACATTTTGTGTATTTTGGAACACTTAGCCAAATGACACTTTCATCGATGGTCAGCATTGTACAGAATGGTATTACAGATGTAGCCATATTGGAATTTCATGGAGAACTGACGACATACACTCATAAGCTACTCACAGCACTACCTTTGGTATGGGTTAAATATGGCCCCAAAATCTGCACTTATAATTACACAGAGTACTTTCATAAGCACAGTGTTAAACTTACTGAGAAAATACGTCAGAAACATAGATAATGTACAAACCTTCCTCACGCCGAGTGAAACGATGAAAACTGGCAAATCTTGCAAGGAAAAGAGGATCTATTTCCTACAGCTGTAAAATGTACACTTCTGCTATCTGTCGCTGTATTCTATACATACATCGTTGTCCAAAATACACGCAATTCCGATACACATAGAAATTACAGCATGTTTTTCAGTTTCTTCTGAAGTAGGGTGTCTTTCGTGAATATAAATATTTAATGAATTACGCACGAGTAACATTCGTTACGCTTGAAGAAGGGCTTATAGGCGTTTGGCAAATTGTCACTTATTTGAGATCTGCGCTCTTTTTAAATTTTACGGAGCGTAGAATGGTAGATTGCTACTGACGTTTCGGGACAAGCTCTCGGTCCCTTCTTCATGGGTCAAGCAGTCCAAGAAGAATGCCAGCATTTTTCTTGGACTGCATGACCTTTGCAGATGGGACCGGTAGGCTGTGCCGAAACATCGGTAAGAAACTACCATTCTACGCTGTGTAAAATGCCACAAGAGGGCAGCTCTCATTTGCACTGCGGCGGAATCCTGAAATATCCTTTATTTGTATCTAATTTTAGCCAACCTTTTAAGCTACACACAGAATTTTTAAGACCTCCAAATATGAACTTCAATGATAATATCTTCGGTGTTTTGAAATTGTTACATGTGACGCAACGAACATAAAAATATGAAACCTAAAAGGTGCATTTTCTGAAAATATTTTGTAGACGTCCAAAACGTGAGAACTGCTCAGTGTGCAGAAACGTATATCGCACCAATTGTTAAAGGCTAGACTTCAGAAGGTTATGGGAAATTAATAGAAGGTACCTTGTGTTAATGTTATACCATATTCAGGTGGAGGGACTTATGAAGTTACAGATATTTAAGAAAACATTCTGCTGAGGCGTGGCGTTGTGTAACTACGAGACTACATGGCCTCACTTCTCAGAATGCTGTACGCTTGACATTTACAGGCGTGAGAACCTCAGATTTCACTTACTCTGCACTTCAAAATAAACCTTTCCAACCCTGAAGGTGGACGCAACAGATATCTCTGGAAGTTTGACCTGTTTTTACCAAAGTACAAATACAAGACTGGACATCGCAGAAGATAATTTTTTTCCTGTTGGTATTTGTTAAACTGCTTTGCGTAATCCCAGAAGGCTATTATTGGGGTATCTGTTTTGCTGAATTGCCTTAAAAGTTACAAGTCAGTACTTCTTTTTCGTTACGCCCTCTGTAACAAGCTTGTTGCTGTTGTCAGGCACTAATGCATTTGTTATTGTTGTTGATGATGGTGTTATTCTTGCTTATGTTATTGTTAATTGTAACATGTCATAAAGGATTATACAGCTTCATATACTTCGGGCTTTGGCATTAGATTAATTTGGCGATGTGATTTCCAGTGTCGCCATTTCATCGACAAAAGACGCACGCTACATATTACCCACAAGCTTTGTAGCCAGATATATTATAGACATGGTTACAGGTCGGTTCGTTCTCTCGTTATATGTTTCATCGTTGTGGTAGGTGTATTTAGTGGTGAAATCTTTATGCATCGATGGTAGAAGAATGAATATGAATGTGGAGAATTGACGGAATGACATAGACAGAGGAATATCAAAGTGCTCGGTGCAAGACCTGCTCCACTGCCACTTTTCCAACACATATCTTACGTGACTTGCCCTGGTATCCAACGCGAACCTCTGCATTGAGAAGCCGGCGACTGACTGCTTGGGATATGGCACGGTTTTTTGGGTTGTTTAACGACGCTTCTTCAATCGTATGGTCTATAGCTTGGAATGACGAAATGTTTGTGAGTGTTGGATTGCAAACATGTAGAAGGGAGCTGTCTTGGCCTATTTCAGGGTACAGCGTGGCCCATTTCCTGCGTGCCCGAGAAGCAGCGTCCGGACGCTCTGCCAGTGTTACGTCTATGTCGCGTGTCGGGAGGGGTAGCAGGCGGTTAAAGGGAAGTATTGAAGTGATAATAGCCTTTGGAAAAAAATTACCACTGCTACAGCAGATGCTGAAAATATTGTTCTCCTGACCAGATGTATTCGGTGAAGAAACAAATGTTCCATCGTGTACTATCCCATTTCATATTGAAGGGACTAAGAAGAAAACACGATTGACCTCAGGAATTTTCTCTGGTCTCCAGGCTGAAAATCGAACCCGGGACCTTCCAAACACAAAGCCTTAATGTGCCTTTATATTCGTCATCCTCCTGCAGGCGTCTCACTCCGGTCGCCATACACGTGGATTGCGAGTCCAGTAGTGACGCACTGCACTGTGCAGAGTTTTGGGGGTGAAACTAACGATCCGTGCAGTCTTCAACTTTGTACTACATACAGTAAGTGTTCAGTGGTACGTTCTGGCTATCGTACTACAGGGGAAAGGGCGACCGGTGCCCCCTGGACAAGAGGCATGTTGGTCTTCCAGAGCTGATTCGGATGCTTTGGCGGGCAGAAATTTCGCTGCGTCTTCTGGGAATAACTTCAATAAAAAGAGTAACAACAAATAATCAGTCCATAATCTAATATTTATAAAGTTGTAGTTGGTTTTTCAGTTTCATATTTCCAACCGCGGACACAATATAAACACATAAGAATCTTAACGCATTCACTCCTTGCAAGGGCCACGGTTGTTAAAGAGAGATGCAAATGTTGAATAGAGTTTTAGAATGAGATTAGAATCTTAATTCCTAATATTTATTAACTGAGTGAAACTTACGTTATTGATATGTGTTTTACACTTTGTGCAGCTTTTACCGACTATACAGAATGTTCCCCTTCGTAATGACCAAATTTCAGGGTGGTATTCTTCAGGTTATTGAGAGCGAGAAACGTCTGATAAACTGTAGTTCGTTTCGACACCGTTATCAAGTTACGCGCTAGTGAAGCGAGCCAGCACAGCTGTAACTTGATCGAGTTCCTGCATGTACGTACACTGTCTTGGCTAGTTGCTGTGGCCGTGGCAGTGTTATGTTGTAATACGGTCGGGCAGTACATTGGGGCAGTGGGGGCTTAACATTCTACAAATGAAGATTATGCCGATAAGCGTTTCGTATACGGTTTCTGCAATGGAAATGGTAGGGCTGCTGTTGTGGACTACCGGCAACCTTGCCCACATGGCAGAATTCCGCATTGCAAAATATCTGAAACCGTGCACAGAATTCTGAGAGTGATTCTTTCCTTACCGCGAGCGAATGCAGAATGTAAACAACAACGGTGTGAAGAAGGTGACGTTCTGGCTAATGTGCAACGGAGCCCAAGTACGTACAAGTGTACGCAGAATTTACAGTACGACTGGTGTAGCACAGAATTTTGCACCATGTGGCTACTAACCGTGTCACCTTCAGCGAGTAAAACGCCTTCTACTAGGAGACCACCCTAACCGTGTACGCGTTTATGAATGGCTGCAGCCATGGCTACAGATTGTGCCTGATATTGTGTGCACGAATGAGGCTCGGATGGTATTACCAACACAAGGAATTCCCACTGTTGGGCACAGGAAAATCTACACCAGGTAACAAAATGCCATATTCGATGGGGATTATCTGTTAAGGTGTGGTGGGGAGTATAGGCAGCAGCCTGATTATACCGCATGTTATCGAAGGACAATTAACAGCCCCGTATTCGAGAATGTTCTGATACGTCAGTTGCCTCAGTGTTTAGATAATATGCCTCTTGCAGAACGAGGACGAATGTGGCTGCAACATGGAAGAACACAATTTTTGGCATCATCATCCCTTCATGCGTATATATAAACATTATTTCAGTCTTAGCACAATAAATACTGTTGTGCTTATTCTGTAAAGGCTGAAATAGTGATGGAAGAAAACCTCCATCTCGGCAGAGAGGTCAAGAAAATTCTGAAGGAAAATTATGAAAGAAGATGGATAGGAAGAAATAGACCGGTGACTTAGCCCACCAGGTCACCCGATTAGAACCCATTAGATTTCTTCTGTGAGTCTTCATGAAGTCGAACGTGTACCACGGTGGTAAACAAGAAGAATGACATCAGTTAGTGCTGGGCATAAAAGAACCTACCGCTGGTAACAAAAAAGAGGTGGAACGCATGCCATGGCAACATTCAGTGGTACAATGACTGTCAGCGTGCATACTATGTGATGGTTGACACTTCAAACTTGAAACTTCAGCATTTTTAATCGTTTAAATTGTTGATAATAAAGGACAGTTGGAAAGATCGTTTTTATTCAGTGTTAGATTAAGCTACTGTTTAAGTTGACAGCGGAGTCGAAACGAATGCAGTTATTAGACACTTGTTACACCAAGTGACCTGTAAGACACGCTCCTGAATTTTGGCCATTATGTGGCCGAACAACGTGTATTTTGATATTAATCCTTAAAGACGAAGCGTATCTGTTTTATATAAGGACTCAGTGCGTACCGCGCTGTAAACACTCTCCACTTCGGTTATAGAAACCAATCTCTTAATGTTTTATGAGGCAAAAGTTGCTGTTTGTTCTGAGATCCGTACAAAACACATAAACGCAATGTGGGCAGCACGTAGAATTTTTTAATGTTAAACCTGGGGTATGTAAAGTTACCGCTAGGCTTTAAAAGGTTAATATGAAATTTAGTCATCTTCCGGAAGACATAGGGTATCTACCTCTGCTTTTTTTGTAATAGTTTATTCACTGTCAATTAAGAAATTCGTATCTACAGCCCCAGGAATAAAGTATGAAGTTAAGAACGAAATTTTACCATTATAATTTTTTAGAGCCACGCAACTAGTTGACTGATGCCACTATGCAGACTTGTGAACACCCTGTGGTCAACTTTGTGAGGATAACATTAATTCAGCAGACTGCTGCCCCTCTCCACCAATTCCTGCGTAGTATCCGCATTGTAATGAATTTTAATCACAAAACGCAATGTGGCTTTCTGACTGGACACATGGGCCTTATCTCCTACCCTCTAGCCAATATTTATTCTAATGCCGTCCACCTCTTTTTCCTTTCATGAATGTGAAGACGGAAAAGAAAATAAGAAAGTAAGAGAGGAAAAAGGAAAATGAAGGAGAAACCAAAATGGCAAAGTGTTGTAATTCTGGTAGGGGTTGAAGAGAACGGTGTGTAGGGAGGGCATACTGCTCCGTCATGTTATCAATCGAACCAACCCCGGTGTGGCCAGATTTATGGGCAGCACTTGATGAAGGTAGCGAATCAGAGCTGCGGCATAGCTGACTTTCGTTTTCCTGCTACCTACATGACTGAAGTCTGAGGAATTATGTGAGTCTATTTTTGCTTGTCCATTGTGATTCTGTGAGTAATATGATACTTTTATGAGAATACTTTGGAAGAATTTGCATAGCGTCAAGTTGTGTCTGAGGTTACGGAGGGTTGCTCTGTTTCTTATTTCAGACAGAAATAAAGATTTCTTACTCTGCGTGACTCTTTGTGTGAAGCTAGGCATTTGTTCAATTAGTGACAGAGTGTTATTAATACATATAATATCTCTCTCTTCTAATTTGGAAGAAATATTTCGGTTTATGCTTCGCATATTTAAATCGCTATACAGTCAACATTTGTTCTTAAAGGTGTCAGTATGTTTACGATAGTGACTGTGGTCATTATGTTTTTCTAAACCCTACGATTGTGTGCTCCATCTATAAAGCAGGGACCAACATTGTCTCTGGGGCTTGTCACTTAATAGCTTTATGCGAAACAGATTTCAAATTCAGTGAAGTTCTGCGTTAGTGTCTCCCAGGATGTGTTTTGAATTTTGCAATTAAGAGCTACAATTTTTGTGGGGAATAGCTAGGTATTTGCAAAATGTTATTGATGGGTCTTCATCCATGATCACATTCATAAATGCAACTAAACGCCTTTAGTAATTACAGAATTAATTATTGGCGTCGTCTTTATTTTTGCATTTCTCGTGTGCTGTACTTGTAACAGCAAATATTTGTGTTTAAATATACTTTCAATGTTGTTATGTTTTATTTTTCGTCCTAAGAAGCCAGATATTTCAGGCACTAAAGTGACCAAGATAGGGCTAGGAGACCAAGCAGTCATGGTTTGATTCCAAGCAAAGACAAGAGATTTTTCTCTTTTCCGAAGCGTTTAGAACAGCTATTTAATTGAATACTGACGCCACAAATACGGAAAGTCTTCACGAGGCTGCGAACTGTATGTTATCGGCAAAGCACGATGCTGAAATGCCGACCGAAGCATAGATAGCAGGCGACTGCTTTATAACTTGCTACAGTTTAACTGAATATTTACGTCGGGGATCGTGCCACTTGGCGTAACTTCTTAACTCACTCGCTGCATAGAATTGAGTAGACAGTGTACCCCCCTGCCAACTTATCGCAGATGCAAGGGTACTGGACGTACCCGTTGGATAGGAGGCTACGCTAGCCGCATACTCGGTCTGTAAGCCGTGTAAATGAAAAGAGTTTTTGCCTGATGGTCTGAACTCCGATTCTCCAGTCTTCCATGCCTGTAGCGTAGTCTTTTGCAGTCCTGACACAACATACATCGTTGCCCGACATCTCCAATTCAGCTGCCGACGGACTTCTTGAGAAAACAAAGGCTAGTGGAGACCGTCTTTCCGTGAAGGCCATCCCAATCTTTTGGTATCCTACCAGATGAAGAAATAGCTCAATGTTTGGGAGACATTTTTCTTTGAAAAGCCTGTAGCCTATCAGTGTTTAAAGAAATTTCCTGTTTTTGTGGAACCTGAAGATTATTAATAGCCATGTTCACTAGAACCCACCACTGAAAATATGTGACAGTTCTCACCAGTCCTTTTGCGGCATGGGGTTTCTAGTTTCACATCCAGTATCGTTCTCGGAGTACCACCGCTTGTCGACTGTATGCTATCGATTATTAAAAATGTTCATCTTTACCTTCTAAACCATGATCCTGTCCCGTCATATAGTCCGTGCTTATTAGCTTTGGGCCTCAAAACGAAATACACGTACACATGTTTGAGTTTTGAGGTTCTGAAAGTGATGCCTGTAAGGATTACTGCCTAGGTAATGCTACAGGATTTGGTTTTATAAATGACTTTCAACATTGGAAGGAAAGTGCTGGCTTCCTAATTAGGCTCCAAAATTGATAATTTCACCCTGGTTACGCAGGTAGCACTTTACTCTGAATCATTAGAACCTATCTACGAAACCGTTAAGCCCTTACGTCACAGACGACAGAAATATACCGAACGATCTACAAAAAATACACGGCTTCGCCTGTGATAAGACAGCAGTGCATTGAAAGATCTCAAAAATACAAGGCGTCACGTCCGATAAGGGCGCTATGTGCTAAAGTTGGGTCATCCAAAATGCGGCTTTCGTGCTGAATGTGACCCTGATCCAGATGTGCGACTTGCCTTTAATCTTTACCCATTTTTAACTAATTAGGTGGCGCAAATAAACAGATGGGCCATAAGGGACTAATGATCTGCCCGTAGCTACCGTCGTGTAATTAACTACTGCCAGGTGTCATAGAACTAAAATTTGTACTACTACTAAAGAAATAGACTTTTTTCATGATCTGATACGCCATATTGTACTCTAGTTATCAATGCAATAACTTATGCGGCCCGAACAAGCATGGGTTTTTGATCCAGTGGCCAACTTGGAAACACGTGTGCGGGAAGATATATTTGGAATAATTGTTCGGTTTATAATATTTGGCTTAAATTTTTCTTCTTTGTTTCTTGTCGGGTTGTTTTACGAGTGAAATTGTAGTATAAGAAGAGAAACTGTGTGTAGGTGAAGTGATGAATTGTAAGGTGGAAACGAAAGAACGGGATTGTGTGGAAAGGGAAGGTGTGGAGAAAGAAGCGGGTGGAATGAGGGTGGAAAACAAGGCACACCCCAATCTATCTCGCCAGTCTAGGGAAAGATTGCAGGTATTTATCTCACAGTGTTGGTTCGCTTGCTTTTGCTAGATTTCTAATCAGAAACTCCTACACGCTCGCACATATCAACTAGAGGGAGGACTGACTGGACACTGCCCATATGGGTCCTGGGGGTGGCGGGCTGTAAGAGAGGAAATGAGACCACAAACAGTGGCTACGGAAAAACAGTCTTCACAGACTGCGTAAGCAGAATCCCTCAGCAGAACTTGTACATCGCCTCTTACTGGGTTGTACTCTTTCGTAGTTTGTGGTGCAGGGTTCAAATTTTGACCCTGAAATAGTCTATCGCGAGATTTTTCTTGTTTTCTCAGTTCACCATGTAAATGCCAGGATTCCACTGAAACCAATTCAAAACACTCAACCAACGAAATTGAAACATGTAGGAATACTCAGTGTTATGTTATAACATAAATATCTAAGGAAACACTTTGTTCATTTTGTTGGTTGAATGTTGTGAATTGGCTATCGAGGGTGCAAGGAATGGCCAATATAAAATTCCACTGAAATTATGCCGCGATCGCGTTTTTTCATATCCTTCGAGCCCATTATTTACTAATCTTCCTCTACTTCATTTATATTTACTCTAAACTACTGATTGTGTCTTTAAAAAACAAGAATTTTCGTTATATCTTAAACATATTAACTGTGGCTGTAAACTGGTGCAGTCGCTGAACCTCGAGCAATTAGTGGCTTAGGATGTTTTTTTTCCGGCCTCTGCGCGGAGACCCAGATTTAGTCGCAATACTTGTGGGATTTGTGGCGGATAGAGTGGTAGTGGAGAAGGTATATTTTCCAGCATTTCGAGTCTTGTGTTTAGTATTTTTCTGATTATTCAGTTCTGGTTCTTTAGACTGACATTCGTCTAAATTCAATTCCTGCCTCACAGAGAACACAGCTTGTGCCCTTTAGAGTGAACTGCCGGTTCATGCTCTTTAGAGAAGTAACTAGACCTTATTTATAAAATTATATGATATGTGCCCAAATGCAGAGCTGCTTAATGTAAGTGTGCGTGGAATCACCTGACTCTAAAGAGAAAATTCGTCTCCTCGTCCTCCTCCTCCTTCTTCCTCTTCTTCGTCTTCTTCCTCTTCTTCTTCCATACAAGGTTCTCCTGTTTCGTGGGAAAACTTAAATCTTCCTTCTTTACGTGGATGTCCTAAATTTTGCTTGTCACTAAAATTGTATAATAGAGCTCATGAAGTACACGTAGAGACATTCTGAACAAGCGATGCTTCCACTGACTTTAAAAAATCTAACCTCTTCAAATTTTCTTCCCTTGGCCCTCCTGTGTGCGAATGTCTTTACTTCTAATTCTGCTCTAAACACAACACCATGTACTGTACTCCGAAATCTCATATGTGCTACTTCTACCCCTTTAATAGCGTAGGGTGCAGAACTGAAATCTACGTGTTACACAGTGCAGTGCCGCCTGTTCTCAGAACGCACAGCAGTGCTATGTAGCACACAGGGGTGTGTCCTCAGAACCCAACTAGCAGCAATACATATACAGTACTACAGTGCGCTGTATCATCATACGTACATACCTACGTAGTACATATATACACCTGCATGCATACATACATACATACATACGTACACACACACATACATACATACATACATACATACGTATACATACGCACATACATACATACATACATACATACATACATACGTACATACATACATACATACATACATACATACATACATACGCACATACATACATACACATACACACGCACATACATACATAATACATAAATACATACATACATATACATACGCACATACATATACATAGATAAATACATACATACGTACGTACGTACGTACGCACGCACATATACATAGATACATACGCACATACACATACATACGTACGTACATACATACATACATATACATAGATACATACGCACATACACATACATACGTACGTACATACATACATACATACATACATACATACACACACACACACATATATACATACGCACATACACGTACATACATACGTACGTACGTACATACATACATACATACAAACATACATACATACATACATACATACGTACATACATATATACATACATACATACCTACATACATACATACATACATACATACGTACATACATATATACATACATACATACCTACATACATACATACATACATACATACATACATACATACATACATACATACATACGTACGTACGTACATACATGCATGCATACAGACGACAGACAGACAGATAGACAGACAGACAGACAGACAGACAGGTTTTCGTCCACACCGGAAATGCAGAGCACCGTGATGCAGAAATGTAATATGAAATGTCATTTGAATCTTCGTATTCATTCACGCGCCTGTCTACACCAGTTCGCCTTTTCACCCACTATGGGCCCACATTCGAAAATGGTTAGTGGAGAATAAAAATAAACGAATAAATTTATAATAACTTTACGTCTCCAGACATTTTAACTATAATGAACTTACGAACACTGGAACGGCTTTGGCGTGTTGTTAGAACGGCTGTGTGAGAACAATAGTGAAGCTACTGGAAGGCAAACCATAATGGAGGAAAAAAAAGGAAGACATAGATGAATGTGGATGGATGATGTCGTATTGGACTTGAGGAATATGGGTGTAAAAGGGTGGAAAACAAGAACTTTGGAAGGAACGGAATGGGCTTCAGTCGTGAGGAAAACCAAGGTCAGATGTAAAGGGCTGTAGTGCTATAGAAGAGGAAGGAACTTATATCTTCTGAACGGAAGTTATTCACAGACATAAAGAGCCAAATAATAAAACTTTTACTCCTTCAGGTAGCTTATCTGCATGAATTCGAAGGACAAGGTGCTACATGAAGTTTAACAACATCTTGCGTTTCTTTCCAACGCGGTCGTGAATAAACGTAGCCCCTCTTTTCATGTTAAGAACTCTTTATTTTGCTCCAATGTGTATTGACGTTTTTGTTATGAATTTTAGAATAAGAAGCTATTATTTTATAGCATGTATGTATACAAAAGCCACAAGACATCGGTGATACTGACATTGATCATAACTGCTTTAATGACGGCGTAAAACTAAGAAAGTGTATCACTGACATCTTGCGTTGTAAGTGCTTTGAATACGTTACATATTACAAAAAGAAAAAAAAAGTATCATACAACCCAGAATTGTTGGTGGTTAATTTCCGAAATAACTGAAATCCGCAAATGTGGTGTAGTATTTTTTCTGTAAATTAGGAATTGAATTTTTAAATACCTTCGGATTGTCTTACTTCAAAGAACTGACTTAAATGGTCCAACTTTAAAGCAGAATTTGTGTGATAGTCGCCCTTATAATTTATTAGTGTAAGCTCTCCTTAGAACGAATGGGCAGTAGCCACACAGTGCAGTGCTCTTTTCTTATCATTACCCGACTTGTGCTGTAAGAGAGGTGCGGTGTGTTGTCTTCGCGGTATTTTCTTAATTGAGCGTGAAGTCATAAAGACGTATGATTCATGCATTCGTAACCTCGACTTTAGATGGAAGCGAGTAGTGAGTTTACTACCCCGATCGTCTTAACCCCGGATATATTCCTCCCTCTAATGCAATAGGAGGCTGAATGGAACTTTTACACTAATTAGACGGGTGAACAGACTATCTTTTGTCTGAGCGGTGAATCGAACCGTGATGTCACGGGCGTCAAACCCATGTCTTAGTTATCAGAGTGACTGGACCTATTGCGGCTTTAAACCTAATGAAATATTTTTCAAATACCCCGCAGATACTTCTCTTACTTCTTGAAGAAGAGTCTCGTTAGGAAAGCAACACTATTGCTTGTTCTCTTGATTTTTTTGCAGTACTATCCTAGCAATCCATTTGGATGTAACAAAATTAATTATAACGTTGAGCAGCGACAAAATTATTTGTAAAGCAATGCCCACGAGCAAGAATCAATAAACACTCTGTTTGCTAAAGACATTTGCTTGTGTACTTTATTCCATAAATGATGACCCATTTGACAGAGCAGTTAAAATACTGTACAAAAAAAGAAACATGGAACGAGTTGTGGAACTGTATGCGAAGCTACCACAGAATGTAAACAAGCATGCCACAGTGTCAGCACCGGCCACGTCCCTGCACACGGTACGATTATAATGTGTATGGAAGTGGCATCGGCGTACACAGTAGACCAGCTCGATTGGCTCTACTGTGGCCCAGTCTGTGACTGCAGGTAGCAGATATTTCATGTACATTTTGCATATGTGAACAAGTATTTCTTGCTGTGGCTACCATCATAAAACATTCCAAAAACGCGGAGTTTCTGAGAGTGGATCTGTCTTGGTCTTCAGGTAAGACAGGGAGATGATGCTTATTTGTTTGGACACATTAGTAAAGCCGCTATTTTTTAGTAGGTACAGAAGGAAATTCCCTTTCTTGTACCCGAAAAAGAAGAGATATGGATCAAAGAGTACCTTTTCACTCAGTCGACACAACTTTAGTGGTAAACTCTGTTACGCCTGTTTTCGTTCCAAACTTACGGGCGTTACAAACCTGGGTATTGTTTTTGTAAATCGTGTTTATGCCCTCACGCCAGCTGAGTATTCCTTCTGGGCAATTTATTGAAGCGCATATACTCGCGATACTTCAGTGTCTGTGCTCACGATACTAGGGTATTTTTCCAGGCCATTGAATTGTTTAAACTCATGGCACTGTACAGGCTAACCTCAGTGCACTCACTTTAGTTTTAAGTGTACTGCACGCGGCACTTGAATAGTCCGGTCACTTTATTGAAGTGTAGGCCTATGCCTTTACGTCACTTCAGTATGCTCTGCGGTCACTTTATCGAAGTGTATGTCTTTAGGATACTTGAATGCTGAGCACTGTCACTTATTTTCGGCATTTCAATAAAGCGGCTTGTGCCTTTCGATCTTAGTTTCTAAGGTTGAAGGATCAATTCCGTCGTAGCCTACGAAAAAATATTAAATGATTATGTTCCTACATATGCGTTTTCTTAATGTATTTATCATCTTTTCGGTACACTGACCTGCATGACAATAATGATAGGTGGTTCATATCCAGAAGGCAACATTTGTTACTGTTCTTTCCTACTGGATTCATGGGCAATCATTTCTTTCTTTCTTTCTTTCTTTCTTTCTTTCTTTCTTTCTTTCTTTCTTTCTTTCTTTCTTTCTTCCTTCCTTCCTTCCTTCCTTCCTTCCTTCCTTCCTTCCTTCCTTCCTTCCTTCGTTAAGTTAATGTAGTATCTCGGAATTTGTCTGGAGAGACTGAGATTACCACAAAAGCTGGCCTATCTCCAAGACGAAGTCTGAACCCAGAGCCCCGAATATGAAGCACGTACATTTTCTTGACCGAAATGTTCGATGACTTTCGTTATTATGACTGCAGCATGCTCGTACGATGAAGTACTTTTTCTCGAACACAATAGTTCGCGGTTTCATTTCTAGAGTTGTGACGGGTGCAGCCCCCTGGAACGTATTATACGACATGTGGGGCGATATAAATGAACGGTTCAGAACTTTACTAATAGCAACATTATGAATTCCACTCGCACGCCTGCTCTTCTTTCCACCCCTCACCCCCACCGCACATTGCTTGATTAAGCTTATTACGAGGTGCCCGAGAAAGGAGAAGAATAACATAAATTGCAGCACCAGTAGGAAGAAATTGTGTATGTGATTTGTGTCTGAGATGCGAGGCTTTAACACATAAACCCAACATGCGGCAAGGGAACTTACTCACATAGACCTGTTTACAATAATGTTGCACAACAGTTCATGATGTGAGATCTCCAGCTTCCACGTGTCTGTGATTTCTAGATATAGGCCACCTTTACTCTTTGAACTAGTGGCACAAAAACTGCTTCATACGTGTACTTCATACCGCCCGTCGGTGTCTACCTTTCAAGTAAAATTCAGTTACACAGCACACTGGTTACTGTTACGTTTTGGTACATACCTTCGTGTAGTTGTCAAGTCTATCTGGTGCGAATAACATCTTAGCTCAATGAATATATATTTGTAATACATCAACCCGACTCAAACACCTTATACTATGAACTTACTCCTCCTTTTTGAGAATTTCCTTTTTACTACCACAGCTCATTATAACGGTCTGCATCCTGCGGTAACTTCATGCTCACGTGTGCTGTGGCGTAAAGCGATCTTATGGGTGTGTGGAACTGTGCACAAAGTAACTGGAACGAAATAATGAAGTTTGCAAAAGCATTGTTAACTTCACTCAAAACTGGCTGTACTGTATAACTCACAGACAATATTGCCCTAACTACGTTATCTGGAATGTCTAAAATAAACCTATTATTACAGTAACACGCAACAGCCCCTGAACTGGTAGTGCGATTACGGCCAGAAATTTTGCTTCGCGTTTCAAGCATACAAGCCTCGTGGGGGGAGGAGGGGGGGGGGGGAGGGGGGCAGATTGTGAATGCTGGTGACAAGTTTACGAATTACAGAATCATGCTTACTAGGTAATCGGTTGATCAGTTACAAAATCGTGGTTAATAGGTAAGCAATTTACCCATTAGAACCTGTTATCTTTTAAAAAGGTGAACCAAATTCGTCGAATTCAATGACTGGTAGCTAAGCAAGGAAATGACCAGGATTTTATTGTTGTTTGAGACTATACCACGCTTCGTAAAATAAATAATTAGAATGCGCTATTAAGGACCCATTCATACAACCTCCAGTAAAGGTCTGTTACAGGAACTGACACTGTTCAAAATATTTGTTATGCCATTAGTCGTGTAGATTAATTGGAAACATATCGACAGCGACAAACCCATTAACAACGAGAACAATAATTATCACTGTGCAAAAGTACCTAACAATATATAAACCTAAGACGACAAGGTTTCTCTGAAGGTGCTGTCGTCCTGGAAGAAATACTCTAAGACTACCTTTTGTTTCGGTATGTGTGTTTTCGATATTTGTGTTCAGTTCAGAAGGCAAGTTAACTTATAAAAGTGCTACAATAATGAAAACGATAATTACTTTATTAATAAACATATGTAATTTCACCTGAACGAGTATTTACGTAATGGTAAATGAATTTCTTCCTCCTGAAGATAGTTACTTGCTAGTCGAAAAGTGTGGAAGGATGTTTTGAACATGGTAGGTTTGGAGCGTGCAATTTTTGTGTTATGATAGTGTTAGTGGCTTCTGAAGGATTCTTCTGCACGGAGTTATTACTGTGTGTGGTTAAATGTAAATGTGCCTGCACTCAAGGGCAGAAAGCGAAGTGAAACAATAGTGCCGGGGGTAACTCGTCATGTGAAGGCAATAGTCACTCTGTGTCAGAAACTTACGCAAGAGGATTTTATCTAAATATGTTCGCGGAGCTAAATGGTCTACTTCACATCTCTGCCCACCTTTCGATCACATGGGCACGTAAGTCTGCCCGAAAGAAAGGAATTTCGTTTCTGAGTGCCGGCGACGGCTTTTAGCACGAGGTTTGTAAGGAATTCTAGTTGAGAATGTAAGCATTCTTATCCCTGTACGAAGCAAACACTCTGTTCTGCGCAACAAACTGTAGTTGAACAAACAAAACCATGGGGAGTGCAATAAAGCTCAACAGAGATGCTGCCATGTTTCTGGGATACCTGCTGTATGGGTTATTGTCACAGACTGGGGAGAGGGCTTCCCAAAAGCCAGCCGTTTTCTCAAACTGCGGCGCGAACTCTCACTATTTGTGCCTTGTGCTATGTGTTTATAAGGACGTGACTTTTACAACTTGTTTTATTTTTGGTAATATATTTCTTTTCCAGCAGATTTTATGAGAAGGTACTTTAGTAGCGAACGACACGATATGGTCGGGTTTCTCCAGCTACTTGAAGTGGAAAAAATATAAAACAAAAGGAAATGGAATTCTACAGCAGTGCCACAGTACCACATACAATAGTTTGATAAATTAAATAAGTTTAAAAATATATTTCCACTTATTAATCACACAATCACAAAAAAACTGCGCTTTTTAAAGAGTGTGCACTTTAAAAAGCGAACTGTTGTTCGTGAGTGTATGATTAAGAAGGGAAATATAAGCCTACTTCTCTATCTGCACTCCAACTGGAATGTTCAATATTAAAATCATAAACTCTGGTCATGCCCATATCCATCGTTACAGAAACTTGAAATGAAAACTCTATAACTGTAATGCAAACACATTTTTCAACCAAGAATGCCGAAAACAAAAATTAAGACCAAATTACACAAAATTCAAAATTCCTAAGTCTTCCCGCATTTCCGATCAGACACGTAACAGACTGTGTACGCTTTAAAAAAGCGAAGTGTTGGTTGTGAATATGTGATTAATAAGTGGAAGTATACTTTTGTATCTGCACACCAACTGGGATGTTTAGTATTAAAATTAAATAAATTTTTGCCTAGACATTTCTAACGACGTGTTTCGGCATAATGTTGCCGTTGCTACATAGTACAGTTGGAGGTATAACGGGGCAGCAGAAATATCGAGAGTCTGTCTGACTATGGTAGATACGAGTCTTTTGTTTCTTACAAGTGACCAAATTATTTCAAGTTGTGAAATATGTTAGAACAGAGAGTGTTGCTCAATCCATCCTTGAACAATTGGTTAATTATTTAGATGATAAAAATTTCCCGCTTTTCAAAATTCCGCCATTTTATTCTGTCTGCAACCGTTTTAGCCCAGTCCCAATTTTCTCGTACTGTTTCACAAAAGTGCAATAAAATAGGCTATTATGTAAATTCCGATCTGCTTCTAAGACTTCGATGTATTCTATTCCTTAGAGTAACCGCAAACAGAAATAGTAATTGCTGTCTCATACCATGTGAAGTCACAAAGAAGATAAATAATAATAATATTAATAATATAAAATAATAATAATAATAATAATAATAGACCTGATGGGACTGTTCGAATGGTCCAGGGGTCTAGTGACTGAGCGACAGGCTGGAAAGAAGAAGAATCTGTGTTCGTGCTTCGGCAGTGGCGCTAGATTTTCTCTTGTGTACGCCATTAAGACTGGATGTGGGACCCAAACTACTCCTTCGATGGGTACCGGAAAGAGAAAGGCAGGGCGTGAAATCGAATTAATTGCGGGACATGTTCTTTTCCTTACCCTGATGACGATAGTAATTGAGTTCTGTTAAATTCGGTACTTGTTTGTTTACGTGCTAGCCAAACAGCACAAAGGAGAATTATAAAACCAAGCCCAAATACAGAGATACAACACACGCAAAAAGATAAATTGTAACACTGATAGTACTAATTTTTTTCTGGACTGAAAGGAAACGTTTGATACTCTTAAATGTAGGACAAAATTTCACACTTTCGTGACATGAATAATGCCCCATACACAGTTTAAATTCACCAAGGAATTAAGAAGTTCTGTATATTCGAAAATTATCTCAAGTTTTCCATAGATAGATCTACTGTGAAACACCAAAGGAATTTGTGATTTTTCAGCATTTTAATGAACGACCCTGTAAATTCCAAAGATTATAGATGAATCAAGCATGAGCATGGAACACTGAAGGAATGAGTCCGAACGGGCACGGTTCAAGTATTCGTGGTGAAGATTCTTATACTGCCACTTTGCCCGAAACATATCCCGTACGAACTGCCTTGGGATCGGACCCGATCCTCCTCTTCGACACTGACGCTAAGCTTCTGAGCTTGTGTGGGAGTAGACCTATGTCACGAAATTTTATGTGTGTGTGTGTGTGTGTGTGTGTGTGTGTGTGTGTGTCTAGGGAAAACCCATCCATTCTTGATTGTTTCAATCTATATATATTAGGTTTCTATGCAAAAATAATAAAATGAAAATTACGTTCAAGGTATATTATCAGGCAGGCTGTATTTTATAGAAACTCATTATGGTTCTGAGCAACTAATCAAAATTAATGCGAAATTCAGGAAAGGAAGTGTGTTTAGTAACTTCCTTCAGACCGAACACTAAGCTGGGCAGGATGAACAAGAAGAAGAAGAGGAAAAAGAAGAAAAGCGGAAGAAGCACGAAGGCGACAACGATGATGAATGCGGCGGCGGCGGTGGTGGTGGTGGTGGCGGCGGCGGCGGAATTGGCAACGGTGGCGGAGGCAGCGGCAGCAGTGGCAGTGGTGGTGGTGGTGGTGGTGGTGGTGGTGGTGGTGGTGGTGGTGATGGTGGTGGTGGTGGTTGTGGTGACGACTCAGGGTGAAGTTCACCGGTTGGTGAGCCCTTATGAGCACTGAAATGAAAATTCGGGTTCCAAAAAAGTTGAACTTCGTGACTGCGTGAGCGAAGGTCAGAATCTGCAGCAGGATTCCACTTGTCGGAGCAAGATAGTTGCTTTGTCCGCGCATGTGCGCGGGAGTATTAAAGCTCTTTTTAGTGATTAACGGTTTAAACAACAAGGATGGAATAAAAGGAGGTTGGGACACGTTATATAATGCGGGTTAACTCGGTTATAATGTCATAAAAGGTGCTGAATACTTTATGTCGTTACAGACGAGTGTTGTTATAACCGAGCAGAATAATGTTATGGTTAACAATGATGAATTAATTGGTACGACACAGTGTCTGACGCTATAGGCGAGGTGTCGTATAAACTGATGTTATAAGTGGGTTCCTTTGTATAGAATCTCATGAATTTTTCTCTCCGCGAAATGTTATTAGGTTGTCAAGCCAGAAGGACAAGAATGGTAAGGCACATGCCACGTATGGCAGGGACGAAAAATGCATACAGAATTTTGGTGAGGAAACTTAAAACGGAAGAGAACACTTGGAAGACCTTGTCTGCGTGAGAGTATTAGAATAGGTTTTATGGAAGTCCGCCGTGAGTGGAAAATGGATCTTGGAGAAACAGGACGGAAGACCGTGGACTGGATTTGCCTGGCTCAGGACAGGACCAAGTGGCGCGCTGTTGCGAATACGGTAATAAACCTCCGGGTTCCAAAAAATTTCGGGAAGTTCTTGACTAACTGAGGACTTCATAGATTCTGGAGAAGGTCTGTCAGGCTGGAAGGCCCAGGGATCCAATCCCGGTAAGAAAGTGGTTTCCCGCACTTCTTCAGACGCCCTGGGACCCACTCAGCCTCCTGTGAAATGGGTAACGGGTCCCTTTACGGGGGGTAAAGCGACCGGGGCATGGCATTGGACACTCACCCACTTCTAGCGCCGAGGCTGACGAAAGGGTAGAGCTATACCTCCACTCCCCCTCTGGGCCTTCATGGCCTGTTCTAGGGTGAAGTTTACTTCACTTTTTTGTGCGCTTTTTTTCGGGACTGATATCATTACTGGCATTCTAGGTTTGGCAGTTGTTACAGTAACATGTAAGCTCGATGGAATTAAATACTGTATGTGGAAATAGAAAATAATTTTTAATAACAGATTAGCTTTTTAGGTGAACTAGTATACCAGTGAATCTCCTGTCAAAACTGGATTCATTTTTTTTTGCCCAGTGCACTTGATTCGTCAGTTTTGAACTTTTTCGAAGTAACTGATAAACCCGAAGGTGCCAAAGATGTCAGAATTATTACGTTATGCTTATATTTCATATCTTGTACTCTTTTTTTTTTTTGAACAACGGTTTAGGCACAGGCGATACCAAGCGTGCAGTCTCGTATTGCTTTCTACAGCAGCAAATGGACAAAGCCTATTTCTTTATTCTTCCGTTACCAAGGCAACGAAAGAAATCTGCTCATTAGCTAGTAGCGAACTTCGTAATAATAACAACCGAGTTCTTAATATGAAGCAGACAAACATAAATTCGGTAGCGTTGCTTCTGCAACAGCCATACGGAGAGGCAATATATGGGGGAACTTGCAGAACAAGTACGTTTTGTTAGAGAGGGCAATGAAAAAAATAACCTTTATGTATCATAAAAGAATATTACAACAAGGAAGTTCTGCTGCAAATGCTATATACAGAAATATCAGTTTTGCTGTCTTGATACACTCAACTTCAAAACTGATATCTCTCGAAAGAGTGTAAAACGGAGACAATCGTCCAAAAGGGGCGTTTCTTGAGAAATCTGAATTCTAAGTCGTAGACAATTGACTGACACAATCATATAATGACTATTTCTCTAACTGATTCATATTCAGGTTTAACATTTGAGGCTGTCATGTTGATCAGTACGGCGAATGTTAGTATCTGCCAGACTGCACGGCATCAAATTCATAGAGAGAGAGAGAGAGAGAGAGAGAGAGAGAGTGTGTGTTCTGCAAATACGTATGTATTCGGTAATATGAAATGTAAGGCATATTCGAGTTTTGAGGTTCTCCCGGACGTAAGTATCAGTATTAGGCTTCCACTCTGCTGGGATGTGACGTCATTCCGACTGTAATCTGAGGAGTAAATTCAGAGATGAAACATGAGGCTGGAGAGACAGAATCCATTGCTCCGTAAGGCATTACTTTTCTTACAGACTTCTTGGCTACATGCACTCACGGATTCGTCTTCAGTGTCACAATATGTGATGCTCCTCTCCAGCTTCTTTAATGGGTTTGGCCTAATAACTTTATTTGTTGCATAATGTGTGCATTCTACATACATGTAGGTCTTTTTCTCTTCTTTCTGGTAACACAACACTTTTCCGGCAATCTTCCCTTTGTTTGCACGAAGTGTTCATATCTCACGAGAGCTTCGTCTCCTAGGTTCCTTGTCACTGATAAAATAACATCCATTTCGTCCCATGATTTTTCTTTCCTCTCTCTCTGTTTTCCGTGTCACGTGAAAGTGTCTTCATAATTAATTGAATTAAGCTATTCTTGTTTTACTTTACAATATATCAATCAGTATCCCTTGAATTTGTGTGAACACTTAAACTCTCATTAGTAACTAGTATGAAAAGAAATCACATTCCGTTCAAATATTTTATTTGTTTTCCTTGCATTTCCCATCTAATCTGTACCACCTTTTTGCACGTGTTTGAAGTTTTAACCAGTTTTTAATATAAGCATTAAAAGTGACTTAAAACTGGAGGTTTTACAAGCGTTGTTTGTGGGAGCCATTTTATTTGTGTGACAGAGGAGAGAAATTCGAGATACCAAGAATGTTTTAGTTTTCCTTAAAAGTGAATGTTCAAAGCAATGAAAATATTTCGAACACAAATAATATGAAATTTCCCTCGCTTACACCTAGCCATTTTCATTGTGTTTTGAGTGATAATAACACTATGACACCTTTAACTTGACAGTTACGTAGATAAGCGAATAAAGGGTCAAAAATACCGATAATATTAAATAATTTTCTATTGTATGTAATATACGATATTTTGTATCATTCAGCAGGTTAGTCTAGCAGTAATGCTCTAAAATTTTCATGAGGTTTCCACTTTGAATTTCGGCTGGGGCGCCTTCTGGTGTAACGTAACTTTTGGTAGCTTTCCTCCATCTGTATAATGACTAGGATACGGGAGGGACGACCGAGGAATCTTGGCTCGATTCCCAAGAGAAACAAAGCCTTTGCCATTTTCCTTAGGCTTCAGACCGCTTCTGGGCCCACCCGTCCTCCCCCGCGGGAATTGGGGACTCTTTTACTGGGCTAAAGCGGCAAGTGCAAAATCTGCCCACTATCTTCAATGTACGAGATACTTCGAAGACTAAGAATACATGGCGCTATACGTCTGCTCCCCCGTACGCCTTCATGACGTGCATGAGGACAACTTTACGTGCAACATTAATTCCCGCAAACAATTGCCGGACATGCTTCATATTAATCCCGCGACCACTTCCTTCCACGTCCGTGAGGTCACTTGTCATTCACACTGCAATTCGACTGTATAGGTGTAATCTGAAGTACTGAGAGTGTGGTAAAACGAAACACAAAAAAAGACACTTCGTCCGATTCTGATAAATTGTAGTACAGATTCACCCTATAGACTACTAAATATGGTGTCTGTTAACCATTGTAATTACCGTTTGAGGACGCTTAATTTTGGCAACGCTGTAGGTATGTCAGTGGTGACAGTAAGTGACAGTTAAATAACCCGCATCTTTTCGAATCCAGTATGGAACATTTAGATGCGTCACTTCGGGAAGCATGATTAAAGGCAATTACGTACCAATTGAGAACGTGCTCTCGATGTAGGCTGACGGTTGATAGTCACACATTGTGCATCAGATACGGGCTTTAAGTGTGAGAAGTGTATTGGAAAAAATACCAAAAGCGAATTGGACGTACCTGACTCAATGCCATTTGCAAAATCCGTCCGAACATTCTGTTGCAGGGATCTTATGGCAATATAACCATACGTCCTTCTGATGCTGTTTTGCTGCGCGTCGCAATTAGATGTGATTGTAACTTGCACTTTTGAACATGTTATGATCTCATCATTATCATCACCGCCGTCGTTTTCTATATCATCATTATTCATCAGCAGTTACAAAGGCTTAAGTTGCTGATGCCTGTTCTTATACTTTTCAAAGTTGTCTTATTCTCAGCATCGTCGTTTCGGTCGTACGAATTTTCTTCCTCTCTGTCGGTTGTGCAGTGCAAATTCTGGCAGGTCATCTTCTTGTTCTGAAAATTAAGTTCTTCTTTAATGTGATGCCGTGTAATTTGATATGTAGCAGAGTTTCGGGGGAATCAGCTGCATCCATCTTCATGCCGCCCTGGTTGGTATTTTTTATTTAGCAACGGTCTTAATTTCTTGCTTATAGATCGGGTCAAGAATAATCAGTTAGTAATGAAGTCTAAAAAGTATGGAAGGGAGCGTCTTTGCTCTAATTTGTATCACTATTACGTCGTTAGTCTGGAGGAACTAAGAAAGCAACGAAGAACCGTAGAATGCCCGATATCCGGTACCAAGATTTGAACCCTAGACTTCCCAATTTCGACACAGAACCACGGTACTCCGTACGTCTGTCTCACATACATATGCGCACACCGAAACACGCGCACGTGGAGATAGCAAAATAGGAGTTCTGGATTGTGTTTTTTCTAATCATAGGATTGTTTCGGTTTTTTGCTCGGTGAGTGAACACAGCATATTGTATAGTGTGTGAAAATGGCATGCGTAAACCATGAAGTAAAGAATTGGGGAAGAAATTGTGCTGGAAATGAAACAAAATGTGGAATTTTGAAAGTTCTGAGTGCTATGACTTTCGTGATTACGAGTCTTTCGTATGTGACGCCGTGTAGATGAAACAGCCAGAAGATGGAAGGAGCAGATTTCTATGGATCTTTGATAATCATCTGCCGATCAGCACGACGTCAATTTTGATAATGTGAAATTTGTAACCTTTACCTGCAGAAGCAGAAATGTTTTGTTATTGTTATTATTATTATTATTTTTATTATTATCTGAAAAATATTTACAGCCATCAATATGGTCCTACATTTATTTACTACATATGTCAAACTAGAATTCCATTGTTTATACTTACTTATATTTTTGTTGCAGATTGCAGAACGTCTGATTCGTAAGAAGTTAATTTTACAACAGCATTCAAGGTAAGAAAACGTGTTAAACTTCTACATATACAATATTCTTTTAAAAGTATTATTATTATCATTATCATCCCCATAGGGGCTAGTATGCGATTTAAGATGCGATTATTTCCTGTATTATTATTTTTCTGAGACATATCACTTATAGTTTTCAGATGTACAATTTAGCGCGTATAAACGTGGAATAATTGTAGGTCTGTTAACAAGCAGAGATACGGGTAATGAGATATATCAATCCCTCTCTGGCTGCAGGAGTCGCGATTTACTTCTCTCACCCTCGTGTAAAATTTGGTGTATGCTCCTCGCCGTCGTCTTTTCGTTTAAACATTTAAATATTTTACTATTATTATAATATATTATAATTTTACACTTTTATTGGTTTTACGTGGTATCTTGCCCACTCTCAGTTGTTCAGGCCTTAGGCTAATCACACGGACTGGAATATCCAAGTTCTGGGTTTCATTGTAATACGCAGTTTTAACATGGGGACATGTTATAACTTACGTAAAATGCACAATTTAATAGGGCACACCCACCCATTTTGTGATATATGTGCTTATTTTGTCGTAAGATAAATTTCACCCTTGAACGTGCCATGAAGGGCCAGAGGGGGAGTAGAGGTATAGCTGTATTCTTTCTTTAACCTCGCCACTGGATGGGTGGTGGGTCGTCAACGCCACAACCCGGCCCCTTTGCCCCTGGGAAAGAGTCGCAGTACCCATTGAACAGGAAGCTGGGTGGGTCCCAGGGTCGGTCTGGATGGGTGCGGAATATCTCGCCACCACCGGTATCCGATACCCGGACCGTCCATGCCCTAGCGAGTCGCTATACCGACTACGCTATCCCGGCCCACACTATTCTGTCGTTAGCACATAATTCGCCACGAAGTTATATTTGTCCGTCATTTATTTGTAACACTGCTCCGTAGATAGCTGTTCGTCCTTCAGCCATTGGTATGAGTTGTTATGTAACTTAATTCTTCTTTTCCTTTCAAAACTGAGTCCTAATTCTATTAGTGAAAAGTATATTGCGCTATAATTTTCAGTTTAATGACGTAATATGTTATCCGTAACCAATCCTTATTTCGCTAGCGTTGCGGTGTTCTCTTTCTAGTAAGTTGAACGAAGTTTTAAGAGAAAACACTCTCTGTGAATTACGAGAAAACAAAAAGATAAGTACATTTACGTCTCTTTATAGTTTCTCACAGTTCACATTCGTGTTGCGGTCTCGATTCCTCCCCTCACTGTAGCAGCTGATTGTATCCCAGAAGGTGACGTAAGTGTCCGAAGGTACAAACTTTTTCTCTCGAAGAGAGGCGCTTCATCCACTCACTTTCGCTAACACTTCTCGGTTCCATTAATGGCCTTCGTCTATAGTCTTGTGATGTGAAAGCAGAGAAGACTTGTATCTGCACTTGCACTTCCACGGATATTCATACTGTAGGCTAGAACTTCTTCATTAAAAATTACGCTACTGATACATTTCTCCGTATCAATCCTTTTAAGGTATTCTGAACCAGATTTGCAATAAACTCGCAATAAGTTTCCAAACAAAATTTGAATCTGTACATTATAAACACGTTGTATTTTCATTTTTGATCACAGATAAATGTAAATAGTTTGGGAACTCTATCAGTATCTGGTAGGGATTTTGTCTAGAAGTATAGGCTGGGAACCTAAGCATATGTTTATGTCTCGTGACCAGAATGCAAGAAATATTCATAAAATAAAGAAACATAATAAACACCTGAAAAATGTTTTATTAAAATGTTTGGGAATAAATAAATAAAATTGCATGCATGGCGAAATTAGCACCAGGCTCTATATTTAAGTGTAAATGTAGAGCATAAAGCGGCGAGGAATATTAGCTCAAGCAGTCCGCGAAATTGTTGCGGAATTTTGTTCTGGCGTACATTTGAATTACCACTTGACATTATCAAGCTAGACGTTACCCACTAATTCCTTGGGAAAGCGTCTGTTTTTGTTCGGGCAGTACTCGCTGATCATCTCAAAACATTCCCAGCTTTTCTTAGAAATCCCAAATGTTACCAGTTCCTCCCTTTGTCCTAATCTTTGCGAGATGCAGTGAGTCCACTCTCACTGTTGTTTCTTCAAAACAAATTTTCCTATTTTGTTCTCATCTGTGTTTAAGACTCCGAAACTTGCCTTTCCTTAGATTCCGATTTTTCTCTATGCTTCTTCCTTCCCTCACGCGTGCTGCCTAATGTCATTCTCCTTGGCGTGACTGCACGAAAAATGTTCCGCTAATAGCAAAAATTATGAAGATGCTCGTCATTTAACGTCCTTCTTCCACTTTAAGGTCCAGAAAACCTCAGCCTGTCGAAGCACCATTTCGACATTGATAAAAACCATTCAACAAGACTACACTTATAGTTCTGTGTACGCTAGTTTATCCTTCCTAAGACAACCTTTTTCTTTTCCCTCGTTCAAATTCGAGACCATCCAACTGCGATGTAAGTCCCTGGATAGCTGGTCAGTGTCAAGTATTGAATGTTTCCGTAGGGCTCTTTGGACAGGTGATCCGACCATTAAAAGGGCTTTGAGTACACGACACACGTATACGCCGAAATGGGTCACTTGTAAATTAAGAATTTTTCATATTCTTAATCAATATCTTAGGCATATAGAGCAGGGTAACCTTTGTTTGTGACGTTATTATATACGGAACTATGGAAAGGATCTTTTCAAGGTTCACATTTTTGAAAGCTTATGATTCGACATTGATGGAAATCTCCCTTGTTTTCATACTTTCTTCCAAAAGATTTGTTTTTAACAAGAAGCTAACCTTAAAAATTGACAGTGCTGACTCTACTGGAAGACATGGGTAGAATATGAGACGCATTAGCGTCCCTGGGCTTCCTGTGGTGGCAGCACATGGTTGTAAGAAACTCGCAAGAGCACTGCGTAGCAGCGGAATTGATTGCCTCCAGAAAAACTATCCTTATACCCAGGATTGAGTTATGTCAATCAGATATTACCTTTCCCTTCGAATTGTGCAGAAGACGATTTCTCATCAAAATCGGTTTTGCCATGTACATAAGGCTCGAGGGCAGATGCTTAAATGTGTTTGACTGTATCCACCATCGCCTGTTTCTTTTTCGATGGTCAGATCTGTGTGACATTCTCCCTATTTTCTTCATTTGAAAACGTCGCTGTTGCAATTATTGAAGAGCAGTGACAAAGTATGTAAAATGATAGATTGATAAGGTCACATATTTTTTTACCGAGAAGTACTTTAAAGTTTCAAAAATATTAATAAATCTTTGTTATGTAGATATTTTATTGTTTCTATGTGTCAATTATTCACATATGTGCATATAGTGTATGTTAATCACTTAACGGTTTACAACATATTGGTGCTAAGACCTGGGGCCAGGATAGCTCACTCAGTAGGGCGACCGGTCTAAAGGCAAATCGGTTTCTAGCTTCTGTCGAAAGAAAGGACTTTTCTCCATAGAATCCAGACCGCTCTTCTGGTCCACCCAGCCTTTTTTTCAATGGGTATCTTTGCTTCAACCCTAAAACTGACCATTCCTATCTAGTGCTGGGATTATGAAAGGAGTGAGCTAGAGTTTAACCCCGACTTGCCCATAAATCTTCATACCATGAAGCCAAAGGACGAACAGGCGGAATTCGTCAAATTAGCATTAACTGTAGGACGTGAATGACCATACCTTTTAGCCGAGACTCGGTTGTTGATCTTGATGCATTGTCAAGTGACCGCAATACGGGCCGGTATGGAATTCCTGCGAAAAGAGGAAGAGAGATGTGAAAGTTGATGTTGATAACCGTTGTAAAATGAGGCACCCTGTTGAGAAACTGGTGGATCAGCTTGTAGCGGGCGACCTTCCCTGGAGCAGAGCCACTTTGAAACTGGGGCTCATGATTACATCGCTTTCCTGTCTGCAGGTGGGGTTTGCCGAGAAACCTCCCACTGTGTTTCCGGGCTTTATCGTTCATTATCCCTCTAAAAATACTTCATCCCACGTTTTTATGTAATAAGGTCTGACACTAATCAAAACATTACCAATCGGCTGTAGCATATGCATTACTTGATATTCAAGGCTTCTTCCTGTTCTTTTTGGAGAGATCGCCTTATTGACAAAATTCTAAATTTATTCCAGGTTACCTGTTATTCAAATTCCGATGAGCTCCTCACTGAGTGTTTCGTGATTTTCTTATTTTCTCTGTGCGAATTCTGGAACAGTAAGTCTATGTTCAAGCAGACCAATACAGCCTCTTGCTAGATTCGTTGTTAGTCGCCATTCATGATAGTGTTTCTCTCTCGTTCTTCCTGCACTGATTTGTCCTGGGAAACATAACCGTTTCGTGACGTAAGCATCAATGTAACTCATTCTGGCAGTGGCTAATCTGTCAGGGGATAGTGCGAAACTGAAAGTGTACTGAAACTGAATTCAAGGCGTCTGGACTCTTAATGGTGTGCGGACTGGTAAATAGTTATCGACTTTCTCGAAGAGCCTAGTGCGTCCGTTTCTTTACCAGTCGGCACGGTCTTCGTCGTCAAGGTCAAGCAGTTCAACTGTGATCTTTTGGAAGCATCACGATTCTACAAGATGTCGGTAACTATTGACCAGCCGACATTGTTTAGCATTCAAGAAGGCTTGAATCATGACGAACACCATTGTGAGAACCTGAAATCTCGCATTCTAACAAAATCTTTCTTATAATGTCTAGGAGTATGCTCCGAAAATAATGCTTTATTTCCATATTGTAAGAGAACTGAACGCATGTCAAGGACGTCGTTTCGTTCAGTCTGTCAGCATGCTTTATCAAGTAGTGGGCTGATATATCAGATATTTTGTATTAGGGACCGATTTATTAGCTGAGTTAGCTGAGTATAATTCTTTCCTTTTATTGGTGCGATGCACCTGTGTATAATATCCGTCTTGGGTTACACTGCAGTGTTATACTTCAGTGGTTAGGGATATGCTACCTCCATCATCACGGCTGCTGTTAGACTTGATATAATGCTAAAATTACAGGAACTGCGGAAGTGGGCTTTAGTCTCTACAAAGGTGAATTTGATCTTTTGATGCAAAGACATTCGAATGTCCTCATTACGCATAGTGTCACCCCCATGTAGACGTTATAGAGGCCCATATAAGAAATGAGGATCCACTGTGAAGATGGTGGCAATATGTTTGTTCGAAGTATTTATTCCGATCCGCCAGCTTACACCATGTTATAAATGGGAAGCCATAAGTAAGAATAATTTTTTCTGTGATTTTATTTGAGAAGTTAAGTGATAACACAAATCCAAATGTGAGATTTTCGGCTTTCAAGGCTGTCAATATTATGATCTCTGGAATGTGACAACGTGTATTTTCCTAGATATGTTCTGAAGATGGAGGCAGCGGAATCCTCTAAAACATTTCTAACTATGTACCAACCCACACGGCCTCAAATCTCAAACAGCAGCAGGGTATAGTCTTGATACCGGCGTGTGAGAGTGTCAAATGTCACAGCGCTGTATGCTACATCGAGTGAGGTACATAGGCCTATAGGAGAACTACACTTTATACGGAGATAAATATGAAAGAGAGCCTATTGTTTTTTGCGATGTGACGCTGTTAGGCTGGCAGAATGTTGCTGATATTTGGGAAGAACCTTCACTGAAAATTCTGTAAATTTCTGCCGTAATACACGGCGTCACATACCAACGGGAAGGTATTATTCCTGTATAGTTATATGCGGGGTCGTTTCCTTTCCAGGCCCTGGCGAGTATTTTTTACTAATGTCATAGATCATTGTGTATCTGGGCATTTCTCTGTGTCGCTACTAAAGCTATTCTGAAATACAGGACTTGCCGAATCGTGGTTGCGTTGTTGTTTTTTTATTTACCTTTTTGGAAGTAATGGTAGTATCCTAAGCAGCGTCCAGTAACACTTATTGCCGCTCTTATTATATCAGAAATTCATAAAGTAGCATTCTTTGTTTTCGCTTGTTAGTTTACGTTTCCTCATTAATTTCGCCACATTTTTCGATCCTCACACAATGTGGGGCAGCGGTAACGTTTTTTACTTTTGTTTGGAATGTGATTCTTTCAAATGTCAACAGGAACACCGACTGACCGGAATGAAGATTTTAATTTTTTCTTTAGTTCCTCCAGAAAAGATGGCCGGCTAGTACTTCAAATAAAGCTTCAAACGCTTCTTTCCAAATTATTTGTAGTAAATTATTTACTATTTGCCGTACCCTTGGTCGACCCTGTGCTACAGGCAGTGTTCTCGAATAAGCCGTAACTAAATGACGTTATCTATACATCGTCGTTGTCATTGGCAACTTTATCTTTCGGAACCCGAGAGCGAGTTAGAATCTGCAGCCCTTCAGATATGCTTTTAAGGGAAGTGAAGTTCTATTTTATAAATTCAATTATTTCGTGGTTGGTACAATGTCTGATGTTGAAGTCTGGAAGAGCGAATCTAATTGAATGGTCTGGAAGCGAGTGTGGCTCGCAGATGTACTGCATTGTGCCCTTTCTTTGCTACAGGATGTTAACGCCAAGACGCAAGTACCCTCATTGTTCTGTGATGAAACTTGTTATAAAAATTTTCGCTTTGTCACGTGTCTATTTATCGACACTTTCTCAACTGCATGGGTTATATAAGTCGCTATTTATTTGTGTTTACTTTAATAATGTTTCCAGTAGCTAACAGTAAATAGTGTTTACTGTTCACAGAATAATGAAATGAAAATGATATAGGCCTATAAGGGAATGGTTCTGGCCTTATGTCAGGTACTGTCCCGACATTTGCCGATCGACAGGCGGAGTACAGTAAGATAGTTCTTACTTAGGGCATCTGGAATCCATGCTGAGATTCAAAAGAGGTGCAAACCGAAGGCAAGCGTGGAGCGTTAGCCCTTCGTAAACAGGTTAGCCCACATCATCAAAGCAAGACGGTGCTGTGTCTGTTAGTTCGAAACAGCAATTCAGTGCTCTATGTTCCCCAAAAGGTTTCAATATTCTGTTTCTTCAGAATGTAAATTTATTAACCTAATTATACGAAACAAAGTCCCTGTTGAGAAGATGATGGTTGCTCAGCTGATCAAGAAACTCCCGTTCTTCCTTGAAATCGAAGATCTGTTACGGTGTTTACAGCAATTTGTTGTTGGACCTCACCCTGAGGCACTTTAACCCTTTAAAGACGAAGCGTATCTGTTTTATATAAGGACTCAGAGCGTACCGCGCTGTAAACACTCTCCACTTCGGTTTTAAAAACCGATCTCTTAATGTTTTATAAGGCAGAAGTTGCTGTTTTTTCTGAGATCCGTACACAACACATAAACGCAATGTGGGCACCACGTAGAATTTTTTAATGTGAAACCTGGTGGTACGTAAAGTTACCGCTAGGCTTTGAAAGGTTAATCTATAGGCTCTCATCAGGCTGTGTGTCAGCAATTGCGTTTATGTAGATAGAGGGCCGCTTCGTATTCAGAGGTAAATGTAATTGTATTTAGTAGGGTAAATTCTTCTGTAACTTTTTGTGTGTCCTGAAGCCAGAAGGCAGCTTCTTATGGACGAGTTGGACTCTGGGCTTATCCTTACATAATAAAACTCGATAAATCTTTCTAGCTTGAGTCCACACTTTTTCTTACGTTTGTTTCTTGTTGTGAGACGTTCGGTGATCCCATATCGAATCGTCAATTCGTCGCGGTCATCCACATGTAATTTTCAGTAGCAACACTCGAGTCTAACCACACCTACTGTGCATAATGCACTTTTCTGCTACAGTGTTAGGAAACTCAAGAATAACTCTTTATCCGTGTTCAGCTTACCCGTACATTGGAGTTGGAGGAAGACTCGAAAAAATCGTTTTCTGCAAGTGTTACATTTTTATTGTTAGAATTTTTATACTTACATTTGTAGATAGTGAAAGTTTCCGACACGATACGTGCCGACAATTTTTTTTAGAAAATTTCAAAATATTATTTAACTAAGAAATACGTTTCTATAAAAGTTGCATATGTAAGCCACAAAAACTTAGTTATGTAGCCCACGAAATTTTGTTAATTTCCATTCCCCTGCCATTAAATTCTCGAATACTATTTTATTAAAACTGCCAGCGTTTCAGGTGTTCACCTCTTTGTGTTTAGTAACTCATCTTCTGACAGACCTGTTAGCGGTTTGTGGAAGCTGAAGTTTCACTTTCGTGTGTAAACAGCCGCGATTCTGAGCAACGTAGCAGAATTAATGTCAAGCATTCAATTGCTGTAGCTGTAAGAACCATCTTATTACCACAGTGCCACTGCATGCAGGTATAACAATACGAGTCTGTACTACAAGATGTACGACTAACCGTTCATGTTTATTCGCCATTTCCTTTACCCTTCTCCTCCTCAATCTCATCGTAACAATTTTCTGTGCCGAATACAGATTATATGCTAGTTACTACGGACACGTTTTTGCAATATCTCTCAGTAAAACTAGAGCACCCTTGAACAACCCTTCTGAAGGCAAGCCGAGCGATGGTGCCGGTAACCATCGCTTGGGCGTTGAGTCTTATAGCGTAAAGCAGACATCACATCCATGCCGGGGAATGAAGCCCAATTATCCAGTTGCTGCCGCAATATATGCACTAAAATCCTAAGACTTCTTCAAATATCCGTTTGTAAATAGCATAAAACACAAATTTAAATATGTGAACCATTTTAAGATATATTCTCAGCATTCTTACATATTAAACTCTAAAGTCAAAAGATTTATCACCCATAATCACTTCCGTATCATGCCCTGAATGATAATGCTAATTTGCTTGAGAGTATGAAAATGTCCTATATAACATACAAATTCTTCTTCGAGCATTAAGTGTTAGCTTAATTATAATGATAGCGTGTGAAAAAGTGTCTAACACCAGGCCATGGATTAATAGACGGACGTGGATTTTTACCTTCCACTTCTCCAATTCTGGATAATCCGTTCCGCGTATCGGGCCCTATAATCCCCGCAAAATTTTCAGGTGTCTGTTTATGATGACGGCTTACGACCGTTCGGGTGGCGGTGACAATGCGATAGATTCCGTCCCCTGCAGGAATTGAACCCGGTCTTTCGACACGTTGCAACCTATCATATTAATTGCATACAGACACACTGTAAGGATAGCGTTTGCGACTAGTGGCGGGATTTTGTGGAATGGGTGTTGAAAAAAGTATGCATGAAAATAGACCGCACTCAACAGCGTAATAGTTCAAATTTCTGCTTCGTATTCACGAAGTTCCGCTTTCGATTCTCAGGCTGTCTATGGGTCTGAGAATTTCATGGCTGTCTTTATAAACCTCAGGCAGATTAAAGATTGTACTGACGGCGATTTTAAAGAACGCTTCTTTGCTTTAAGCGTGGAAGCACTCTCATTGCGCATGCTCAGATGCATTCTGAGTTAGAACATGTCGGTTTTTAGGCGCTTTATCAAAATTGGGAAAAGCGACCATTAGCTTCATCGTGTCTGTCTGTGCGTCCTTCCGCATGGAACAGCTGGCCTCCCACCAAAGGAATTGTCACATAAGTTGGTATTTGACTACGTTCCAACGTGTGTCGAGAAAATTTAAGTTTTGTTGATGTCTGACAAGAATAACGGATACTTTACATGAAGACCTATGCACATTTATGATAATATCTCGCGGAATTTTTCTTACAATCAGAAATTTTTCAGGCGGCGTTGTAGAGAAAGTCAAAACACATTTTTTATTTAACAACTTTTTTTCCGAAAGTCGTGCCGGTTGTAAGAAAATATTGTAGAAGCAGACAGGTGACAGATCGCAATATAATATGGCGCACGCGGGTTGCATGCTGGATGACGAAGGCTACAGACACACTCAGAATATGTAATACTTATTGCTTTTTCACGGCACCAATCTTTAGGCAAACGCGTCTTTGTATTACATAATACTTACATAGGCTGCCTGTTCCTTGTAGCAGCTTCGTAGATCGGCACCTCCCGCCTCCTCCTCAGAATCATAACCATCGTTTCCTGCGATGGTAAAGTCGCACCCATGTACCAGCATTAAATTATTATGGCGCCAAATAATATACGACAATAACAATAATGTAGAAACAAAGTTCGCGCGTACTGATTTCGGACCGCTCACTGTTATGAACCCCAATCAGAATGTGAATGTACGTCTGGTTTTATTCTTCGTTAGGCTTTCCTGTGTAGGAAGAGACCTTGTGAAGGGTCGAAACATTATTCAGGGTGTCCACAGAAATCTGTATGGCATTCACGTTTTAATATCTGATTTTTAAACCGAAAACCTAGAGAGCTTAATATATGACACCTAAACGGATGAAGAATTTTCAAAAGAGAAGAAAGTGGAATTGTACAATAAACGTGGCTTTGTGCTTATTTAAGGACGGCGCTAGGAAGACCTGCAGAGAATGGAGATATAATGCCACGTATTGTTAACCTTCGTCGCCACGTGGGGGTGTGTGTCGATCTTCATGATCCCCCTGCTTTACACCAGAGGTAGAGTCCCCAGTTTCAGTTTGTAGATTTACAACACATAGATTGTCTGTGTGCGTCGGAAAAGGGCAACTTCTCTATCCCTGCTGGAAAACGCAACCCGGCTGCTCGGGTCATCTACTCCTTCCTCTACTCACTCTATTGGCTGAGCTACTCTGATTTAAAAAAACTGAAATACCTACAAACGTAAACATTCATTATTTCTTTATTGTGTTGGAAGAATCAGGGTGAAGTGAGCTGCTGGCTGCAGCAAATGGCATTATAAAATTACATTTTCGCGGTTTCAGAGTAGTATTTATAGAAGGATGCTGTGTACGTGCTACTTGTTTGAAGCAGAGGTAATTAAAAGGTAAGAGTCATAGTGGCCAGTGTGTAGGTACGTTGTTTAATGCATGTAATTTGTGAGGATGCTGCTTACCAGGTATAGCTTGTTCAGAAGACAATGGAGATTTGTATAACTAGAAAACAATGACTTTGGTTCCACAACAGCAAAGTCGTGACATTTACGTAAATCCTAAATAAAAAGGAGGAAGCAAAAAGAGAGTGTGAAATGTGGTTTGGAAGATGTTACTCGCATTCACGTGCTCTCTAGCGCGGGTAAAATAAAACAGATTGCTGCTCCCTTTTGTTCTCTCTTTTTTACTACAGGGTGGCCGTTCCATTAAGGAACACAGCCAATAAAACTGCAGGCTCAATGGTTTACGCTCGACTTGCTGTTTTCCTTCTTGTTTCCGGTGATGTGAATTTGAAAGAACGTATTCGAAATCGTTTTGAATATTTATTTCAATTTTGCAGTAAGCTTTAATTTAGGACATAGGAGTAGATTTATACAAAAAAATCCAGAACATTAAGTCAGAGCAGTTTGATGGAGTTTATTGCGAATATTCATTACATTTTCTATCATCTACGTAATCATGACCTGTTTCTTTCATTTTATCTGAGCTAATTGTGCACATTCTGCTGAAATATTATTGTACTTCAATTGCCATCACCAGCATTGTTATATTTTCGTTCATCCTAATCACGTTTTCTTGATTGGCTTCTGAATGACAGTACAAGACCATGCCCTTTCCTGTTAATTTTCTCTTTCGTTACGATTTTGGAATTCATGTACCAGCTTTTGAGCGTTGAATCAGATTCTGTCTATCGGTGGTGTATGCTGCAGATATAATGAAGATTCGTCATCTGAAGGCAACTGGTTTTCATTTACCAGGTACTGTCACAGTCACGACGAAGAGAGAAGGCAAAATGTTTTTTTTTGTGTGTTTAGGTGTATGTAAAGCATCCACATCTTGTTACATGTGAAGGAAATACGTTTCTATACTCCCTGTAGATTTCGCAAAACGTTTATTACCAATTGTTTTACAAGACATTAGTATAATTTTAAAGCTTTACACGAAAACGTAGAATTTGTTGGTATTGCACAAAATGTCCAACATTTTTCAAATTTGTCCTCTGTATCTGTAGATTGGTCTGTCAAAGCATCTGTAAATCGTTAGGTTCCATTGAGATGGCCATACGTTGCCTGGATTTTATGCAATACTGTAAGTGGCCATATTTGGATAAAATGTCTGGGGTTATATTTGCACAAAGTATATGTAAGTCTTCACTTTTGCAGTAATATCTGTAAGTTATCAGTACTGTACAAAATAGGGCAATATGCTTGTAACTTTACAAATTTGCACAAAATATTAATACACTATTAGCTGTGCACAAAGTATTTGTAAGTTATTATAATTACATTAAATGCCTATAAAGTGTAAGATTCGCACAAAACATCCAAAGTTTGTCAGGTTTGAGCAAAATATTTATTTACTTATTTATTTATTTACTTATTTCTGTAATTTGGAACTTTGCACAAAAATCTGTGAAACATTTGTGCCAAACATATTGAAACTGACAGTTTTACACAAAATACACAGACAATCGCTAATGTTCTGGTTTTATATCTCTCTTTTGTGTCATTAATTTGATCATGTTAGAGTAAATATTAAATGTGCAATAAAACCTCCTAAAAGCAAATTCCACAGTACACGCAAATTTATACATAAACGATAATTTACATTAGGTGTGGACCTGTGCACTACCAAATACCGCATTAAGATTAAAGGCACGTTGCCTGGCTTTAGTGGGTATTTCATCTTCTATTTTTATTCTTTTTTGGTTCATTTCTTTGTTTTTCCAGTAATCTAATAATGTAATGTTCACACTATATACTCCCGTCATATGACTCCGCGAATTCTGATGGGTAGATGTGAGCACAACATTAACACAACAGTGTGTTTCTCCGAAACCACCTAACAGAAAACGCAATGTCTTTACAGAGAAGATCTTCACCGTCGCAAGAAGTTCAAATCTCATGTTCTGCCCATAGGCTGCTTTGCTGAGAGTCGGTCTTACGGCCTTCCCAGTTTGAAGGGAATGTAACTTCTGACGTCTGACACGGAGAAACGGAAATCTGTGAACCGAAAATATTAGTTAAGTATTCGAACTGACTATTCTAGGTCCAAATTTTAGTTTGATTTCCAGTTAGGTTTGTTAGAGGTAATAGTTCGTTGTCCCAGTGTGTGTACGTACGCGCGCGCGCGCGCGCGTGTGTGTGTATGTATGTATGTATGTATGTATGTATGTATGTATGTATGTATGTATGTATGTATGTATGTATGTATGTATGTATGTATGGATATATGTATTCTCGGGAGCAGAGAACTTATCCGTGAAAGGCAGACTTCCGTTTATAGAAGGTTCCGTTTTGGAAGGTTATTTTATTATTGTTGAAGTTCAGAGTTGAAAAAATAAGATTCGAGAGGAGCGTTATTTCTAGCGAGACAATTCGGCAACACTGCAGCATGTCTCGGTCATTCCTAGAGTAAAAATCGATTGACCTTAGCATGTTCTCGCTCCTGCTCTTGTATCTGTGTTTCGTGTTGCTCTCTTCCTCATTCCGCACGATGGATGACCACTGGCTCTCCTCTGTTCATAACTCGCAGTAGAAGTGCGGGGTGGAGCAGTGCTTTGCTGGGAAACTGCATTTCTCTATACTGATGGACGGAAAGACCAATGGCGAATTGACTTGTAGCAAAAATAAAATGTTTAATAGAAATGATTACAATATTAAAATTACAATGATCCGAGATGTGATGCCGTGTAATTTGGTTGATTGTTACCAATGTTTTAGAGCTACCTGCTTCCTCCATCTGAAACTTGAATGTGCAGACAGTCGGTTTCTTCGAAATATGCGTACCTATTTATCAAACATCACGGCGTCACATTCCTTAAGACTACAAACTTAATATTCAGCGGCATGAGACATACAAACTTCAGATGGTTAAGACGTACAAACTCGGCATTATTAAACGTAGGTAAAGTGACAAACAACGTCAATCAGAACTTAATTAACTGATAAAATATTATTTTCAATTACGTACTGCAAGTGTCTGCTTATGAATGCTACCATCAGGTACGCCTTTAGAAAAATGTGTGAAAAGAGAGAATGATTATATTCGCAATAGGTTAAAAATTATACTTAACAATCGCGACGTTTCGGTAGTTGGCTCTGCTCCCTAATTATCAACATTTTGTGTCGTATTCAAAAGTTTAGGTTTTTTTCTTGCATTATCACTGGTGATCGATTTCGGTCCCGAAATCCCTTGGCCACCGCGCTTAGAGGGATAACATTACGATATTCTACCATGTGGCGCCGTGGCAGCAATGTGGAGAAGAAATCTGCTGCCTTCATACTAATTGTAAAAAATTCTACACTGAAGACGTAGAGAGCGGATTTTTCTGAAACGTTGTTATCTGTTTACCAAAATGCGATGAGGCGTCATATCCTAGAAGACTGTAATCAGAATCCTGAGATAAGCTTGGGTTAATTCTACAGTTTGACGTCCCGCTTAAGGCTTTCGCAGCAGCTGCCGTGTCCCGGTGATGTTACACTGCAGTCGCCTGAAGACGGAGGGGTTGGCAGTTAACTACATGGACTGATTCCGCGCGCGCGTGTTTTCGGTGCTATTGTTTGCAAAAGTACTGTGCGTCTGCGTGTTTCCATTTAGAGTAATCGTCTTGTGACTCTATATGCATTCTTATCTCCTGCAGCTGAAGCAGGTAACTGGCTAACTGTATATTACTTTAGGCCTAACGAAGGAGCTCCTACTACCCATCGGAAAGGTGCGTTACTGGACTTCAGAGCTGCAGAGAGCGGAAAAATCTCTGCTCTTTCAGGGTATCACAAGCCGATTACTCAATCGTCCAGCTTGTAGCCTAGTCACTACACCCACTGACCTGACGCAGTTTCCACATTGCTGCATATCCTACTACAGAAGTTCTATTGTTGCTGTCATCACGTTGCACTGAACTTCAGGTGAATCTAAATTAATGTTAATGAGAGTTCTTTTGTGGAAGTGTGCAAAAGTTTCTCACGGCTGATAAGGTTGATATTTGAATGATTTTTTGTCGTAGCTGTACTGAATAAGTTGTGTGCCTGTAAAGACTTTGCCACGATAAAAAGATTTATTAGACCTGCCGAACATCGGTTTTTTAAAAACATGTTTCTAACCTAACATATAGTATGAAATTCTGCCTAACTTTTTTTTTGTTAAATTAATTCGCATTTGAAAATTATTTTGTTATTTCGATTCATTTTATGGCAGTTAATCCTGATTTCACCGTTTTTGTATTTTCTAAATGTGATATTCTAGGTATTTCGGTATGAAATTTTGATGTTTCATTTCTGGGCCATATTTGAAGATGCAGTTCACTTATTTGCAAACCTGTTTTTCCGAAGATTTCCGTAAGGAATAAGAATATGCCATCAACTTAACAGGGGTTTAAAAGGAAAGTAATGTTTAGTAACGTCATGCGCCATAAGAAACTGAATTCAAAGACTCTTTTCCATGGATCTATTGCTTCGTTCTCGTATGTGATTTGCCACACGCATCTACTAAATAATCTTGCCAGCTGCTACACGAAATAGCAGTCCTGTTATGTAATTGTCACCTCTCTTATTTTCAGTCAATTATAGTGCGGACGAACTGAAGAAAGAGGAGAAACTGACAGAATTACTATTACAGACATAGAAATTTTGATCTAAGACACAGAAGTGAGTAGCCCAATTACTCGCAATCATTGAAGGAGTATTTTATATTTATATAACTTGTAGTACCAAATAATTTGGCTAGAGTAACGCTGCATATTTTTACTTGGGGTACATCTCTTTCGAATCTCGGCCTGCTACTCCGGCTGTCCTGACAGGCTGTTTCTTGTTTTCATGGTCCTTCCAAACAAATACCGGAATGGTACCTCAGTTAGGCCACAGCCACTTTCTTCCCGTTCATCCGTCATTATTGTCCCCGTTTGTCGACGCTATAGACTGCGAAACGGGCAGTGTCTTATGTAGGCGACACAAAAACAAGTGGTATTATAACGCAATTCCTGGGTGTAGAGATGATGATCTTGCAATGCGTGCTCAAGGAAAGGTGCCGCTCTTGACAGACATCAGCTAGCCTAGGACAGAGTCTAGTAACATATCCTTGTGAACACGGTAATTAAATCTTTTTTTCAGTTTGTTTTCACCGTGCATTTTCACATAACACTAATAAATCACCAACACAATGCACTCTATTATGATAAAGTCATTTACTATTTATTTATATTACCCCGACATGTTTCCGTGTTTATCAACGCCATCTTCAGGGGGATGTCCGTGTACTTTTTAAGACCCTCGTCACTTTGGATAGATGTCTGCAGATGATATTAAATAATAAAATTGTTAAAATCGTATGTCACATACATAACACTTCAACTAATTTTCGGTTAAGAGATAAAATAATAGTAAAACGATAATACATTAGCAGTGCTAAGGTTCGATGACTGTTCCACGATTCACTGTTCACACTTTTCAATACACTGTTATGTAATTATTTATTTGTATTATGTTATGTATTATTTAATATCATCTACAGACATCTATCCAAAGTGACGAGGGTCTTAAAAGTACACGGACATCCCCTGAAGAGGGTGTTGATAAACACCGAAACATGTAGGGGTAATATAAATAAATAGTAAATGACTTTATCATAATATAGTGCATTGCGTTGGTGATTTATTAGTGTTACGGCAATTAAACTTTGGCCCTCGCAGACCCGCAGCCTGGAGAGCCCCGTGGTTTGTGTTGTGTTGTGTGTGTGTGTGTGGGGGGGGGGGGGGTACTTGCAGAATACTAAGAATGGCTGTTGGCTCTTTCGGGCTTGATTTCTTGAGAGAGGAAGCACCATTCAAGATCTCCATTATGAGATCTGGGCAAAGTTCGCTAATAATTATGCGGGACTTCGATCATTGATCGCTGGGGAGGGGGCGATCTGTTGTCTACCCTACTGTTGGATTGTGTGAAAAGTCGAGGATTTCACGAATTTAACGAATACCATCTTCTAAAGGGGACTACATTTCTTTATTTTTCTTTCATTCCAAGTGTCAGGGGAGGCAACGATGGGAAAGAAAACACGAGTCACGTGCGCTAAGCATAAGCTTTTACCGTAAACCGGAATCTCCTTAGCACAGGACTGCTCTAAGCGAGAAGGAAAATGAAGCAACACGATTAGCTCTCGTGCCGTGAGAAATCGCAGTGTCTGTCAGTCCGTGGGTCTATCTGCCCGTGAGATACCAATCAGAACGTTACAATAGCGACCTACCGGGTGGATTTTAATTTCAGGAGTTCTTCATTACCTTGTCCACACGTCTGTCATGATTTGTGACAGACAAGTATTCAGTGAACAGGCGCTCTGAGCGGTAAACTCCAATTTCATGAGTTGTATTTGTATAAAAACAAACATAAGTGTTTGTTTTTTAAATACGTTTTCTTTTCACGATAGTATCACCATATGTATCTAGTAGCTGAAAGTTTGAAAACTTGCATATGGCTCAAATTAAAGGAATTAATTTTGGAAATGCCATAAAAAGGGTAGGACTGAAATTTCATATCGCATCCAAACACGCTAAAGCAGTAATTGCACATCACTTTAACATTCGTGGCGTAATAGCTATACGTGTTCTTCGTCAGGCCTGCTGTACAAAACAGAACAATTACGTTTTTTACTTACTAGACTAGACGAAATTTATGATGACTTCATTGTAGGGTAAGCCGTGATTGTTTGCAAAAGCTTTCTTTGAAAGTCTGAAGCCTCTGAACAAATGTGAGATCCTTAGGACATTTAACAAGCTCTTTTCTCCCTTTGCGTTGATAACAGCCTCCACGGCATGTACCGTCAACAAATAGTGTCAATAAAGCTAAAGCACCTAACGGATTGACTCCATTACATTGGTAGTAAGTAAAATTGTTCCTTTGCATGCGAGAAAGACATAGAGGTAGTAGAGGTATATCTCCACTCGTTTTGAATTCCGGCAGTAGATTGAGGTGAGTGGTTCTCTTTATGTCCCGGCTGCTATGACTCTGTTGAAGGAACCCCACCACCCAATGAATAGGAGGCTGGGGGCCCAACAATCGGTCTGGAATTTGGAAGAGGAGAAAAATCTCTTCCCATTGCCTGGAATCGTAATAAGTACAGTACAACTCCAATTATCCGGACGCTGGATAACCAGCGTCAGTACAACTCCAATTATCCGGACACTGGTTACCCAGCTTCCGGATAATTGGAGTTGTACTGTACTTATTACGATTCCAGGCAATGGGAAGAGATTTTTCTCCTCTTCCAAATTCCAGACCGATTGTTGGGCCCCAGCCTCCTATTCATTGGGTGCTGGGGGCTCCTTCAACAGAGTCATAGCAACCGGGACAAAAACAGAACCACTCACCTCAATCTACTGCAGGAATTAAAAACGATCGGCTTGGGCCTGCAGGTAGCTTTGTCAAGAATTCTACAAAACTGATTTGCCTTGAAAGTACCTGTTATCAAATTGTCAAATACATATGAGGAATTGTGTATTAATGTTTTATTTGTACGTAAATAAATATGTAGCCTAAAATACCCGTTTGTAGAATTTTTTTCCACTTTAAAGTACCAGTGTAGCCTGTTTTCAAAGAAAAATCCAATTATCCGCATTTTCGGGCGGCTGGCGGTCCTAATTAATGCGAATAATTGGAGTTATACTCTATATTTTCCCCTTGTTGTGTCTGTAGTCTGGTTACTATGCTGACGGCACCAGGCCGGCTCCGCTTTGTGACCATAACAATAAATAATGACAGTATATAAATAAGCTACACGGAACAACGTACGAAATGGCAAAGCGTGGACTTCATAACGGTTCTACATATCAGATCATGGCTGTTCTATTTAGTTGAGCATGCACACTGTCATTGTGATTATATTTATCAGAAATTAGACAATTTAAAAGAGGAGATGGCCAGCAGAGGTTTAGAAAGGCAGCACAGATAAGGCACAGAACACTGAGTAGTATGTAGGTCACCAGTCGTGCAGGTAGCAAAGCTGCGTAGTATTCGGAAAGTCCTCGAATCAAACCTCGGATATCGGGCCCCATGCCTAAAAAGTGAATGTCCACACCCCATTTTGAGCATCATTGGAATGGTTTGTGTTTCCTTTTAGTCAGGTTAACCATACTTGTTACTTGCAATTATAAGTAGGTTGTAAATGCTGAACTTCAGGATTAATTTAATTACGTTGTCTTGTCCGTTTCACAGCATGCTGTAAGAAACACGTCTTTAAAGAACAAATTACTATGAACTTAAGACATTATAGTAATTAATGCATTTAAAAAAGAAAACTTGGTTATGGGAGTACTAATTACTTTAAAAGAGAATTGCATACTATTTTGAAGGCTGTGTCTACCCTATATAACGAATCGCAGTACTTCAGTATCACTTTTATCAGTTGTGGCTACCGTATATATTGGTAAGAATGCAGAGTAAATTAGTTAAAATCATAGGTATTTTTCTTACACACTCGGTAGGAAACAAGAGCGCAGAGACAAGTTTCATGAAATTTGTGTGGACCTTTGTTGGATGACAATTATACTAACGAATCAAGTCGAAAACCTTCCAAACAAACTAAATGCTATTCATTGTACAGAACCACGTGTTTCGACATATTTAAAGTCACCTCAGAGTCACAATTTGTGTTTAAAACACATTGAGGAGGGAATATAAATTTATATTTAAATATGAATATAAATTTATAATAAAACATATTGAAGGAATATAAGTTTACATTCCTTCCTCATTATATTTTAAACACAGATTGAAAAGGTGAGGATGACCTGAAATAGGTCGAAACATGTTGTTCTGTGTAGTAAATGGAACGTAGTTGTGTTTGGACCTCTTCGATTTGATTTCTGTTATAAACAACACAACTGGACGACGTCCTTTAAAATTATGCTAATGAATGTTTTCCTGGATATTCTGAAAAAAAGTCCTTTTTACCTGGCAGGACTGTATAATCTCATTTGTTCGTCTGGTAACTGACACTTCAAGTAGCAACGAGAATTCGAACTTCTTCCACCCCTAGAATGGGGTTCGTCGTAATCGTCTGTGAAACGTTCGGTAGATGGCATCAGAGTATTCGCAATGCTTGCGAATCCATGACTGCTATTGACTGACGATTGTCCTGTTCTCCGCTGACAGTACTTCTAACTAGGAACGCACACCTTACCTGAACTCCTGTGTGCCCTGTAATACAAAAGACAGTGTTACTGGAAGTAGAACAATTTTGAAACTTTTTTTGAAGTAGTCCCATTATAGGTGTTTAATAAGTGGCGAATTTTTAAGAAGTGACGGGTTTATAATTTTGGAAATATAAAATGCACTCTCTAAAGCAGGAACCATGCTTGAACTATTATTCATGTGAAATAAACTCCTGGAATTTTACAAAATTCATGTTTATGAGTGATGAGTACTGACTAGAAGACAGAGAAATTACTTCAACATCGTCAGGGTATTAAATGTTCTGTCTTCCAAACCATTCAGATTAAGTCAGACATCCACGCAGCCTCTTATCCACCGAGTTCCTTTCTCGAGTGTAAGGCACCTAGGATATCAATTTGACCATCCCTGCGTGTAGTTATGAGGTTAAGAATGAATGGAAATGTGTCGCCAGGTGACCGTAGTTCGGCATGTTGGAGTGCTTAATTAAGCACACGGAAAAATTTTTCTTCGTCATGAAAAAGTTCTCCTGTTGCGAAATACATGTTTTGCCGCAATGTCCTCGCCCCGTTGTCTTAGAGTAAAATTGAGCCTGGGCTATTGCAGAAGAAAGCTAATTTCGGCAGCTACTTTATGGCAACATTATTTTCAAAAGCAGGCTAAGGATTGTTCCGCTCTTAAACACCCTGAAAATTCTTCATAGAAGTAGCCCAGTTATGTATTAATAATAATAATAATAATAATAATAATAATAATAATAATGTGCAAGACACAGTAAATTTATATAATTTAATTTAAGCAGATGTGTATACATATTGAGAAGAAGGTGGCTTCCTATTTATTACTATTTAATTTAATGTGTTATATACATAGAAAGTGTCTTCGTCTGTCAGCGTATTAGCCCACAGAACGACACTACAAAGTACAGTACGAGCAGATACGAAAGATCTCATTATAAACAGGTGTGCATAGAATACACGAACCTTGAGTCGCACTCCATAGTTTTGTTGAAAAGTCTTATCAAATGAAGTGTTGAAAAATAACACAGAATAAATCATAATGACACAGTCCAAGCCCATTTGTGAGAGAAAGGCATTATTTAATACACATTCATTTATTTTACATTTTACAATAATTAACTTGTAATATTTTTTGTCTTGTTGTGCTATTTACACAAAACAATTGCTATCCTTCCGTCCTCAAAGATGACCACTCCTCATGACAAGTAATGTAACCCCACCCAGTTAAATATAACTTAAACTTTAACTAATCTATCCGAACATAATCCAAGCATAACTGAAAGAGGACAGGCGTAATTAGGCATCACACCAGGAAGGGCAGGTTTCTGAAAGAGGACAGGCGTAATTAGGCATCACACCAGGAAGGGCAGGTTTCTGAAAGAGGAAGGCGTAATTAGGCATCACACCAGGAAGACGTAGCCTGTATAACAATGGTGCTGTAAAAGTTTAAAAGACAGTTTCACGCTCCTGTCGCTTGAACATCTTTGAAAGAGCCGTCGGTACACACTGCATAGGGAATGACGCCCCGCCACGGTGGCGATGAGAGATAACTGTGCTCCAGCCTGTAATGTCCATTATACGCCTGTGATAGAGAACATGTTGGCCTATGAGTTATGCAAATTCACAGAGGACAAAGTTGGAAGATGTGTGAATTCCAAACTCATATGATTTTTATGTGAGGATTTTAGGCCTAATATCAAAATAAATTATAAAATACTGGACTTTTGCTCTTCTACGCATTCGGTTACCAGGTACCAACGTAAGCTGCGTTAGCATCCCAGAGGAGCGAATGCCTCAACTACACCGCGGCGGTAGCCTGAAATCTGTCATGTAAAGGCTTTCCTAGTCTCGCCTCACACTTAATAAATCATCTGTCTAAGAAGGGTAACGTTATTTTTAAAGAAGGTACTGGAACTGTTAGGTTAATCTCAAAGTGCGTACACAGTCCTCAGCACAATGTCACTAGAGCAAATAAACATGCGGATGTAATTAATTTGATCCCTAAGTTGCTAAAAGAGTAAGGAGAAATGCTAAGTAATTATAGTACTATGATGCAAAATGTACGTATTTATCAACTTTTGATAATTGAAGTACATGGTGCAGGTATAGTTTGGTTGGCTGTGCTTATCCCTTTCCCAGCAGCACGTCTGTTTATTAAATACAAGGAGTGTACCCCTGATAACCTTTGAATTCTGCAGAAAGAACTGGTCGAAGCTCGTTGACGTTCCGAATAACAAAGGACGGAATGCCAATAAACAACGCGCTATCCGAACACTTCGTGCCTTGACCGTTTTTATACACATAGCGACACTAACAATTCGTTCAGCACGCACCTATGTAAAACCGCGCCGTTTATGGTATTTAGTTTTATTGCTGCCATTATGGAAGGGTCTTAAATCTCTGGACGTACGAGGAAGGATATAAGTGTATAACTAACCCTTTGATTTAAACAAGTCAGTCATTATTCTTAGCTGAGTGAAAGCTATGTGCATGGTGTATAGCAAAGATAGTAAGATTACAAATGAGTACAGAATTTTACACGAGAATGCTTTTGGGAAGTGGTCACTTGGAAAACCGACCAGCAGTTGGGTCACATAACTTTCAACTGTATTCTTATGGTGTTTAACGATGTAATCAATAGCTCAGACTTCGTCGTAGAATGATAAGGATTGTTAGTAGATAATGGCTTGGAAACACTGCGGCCTGATTTCAGGTAGAGCACCCTCTCTGCTTCTGCAGATAGGTATTAAAATAACCAGGAAAAATGTAAGGTTGGCTGATTTCCATGCCAAGTTTGAACGCGGTAAATCTTGAATAAAAAGCAGGAAAGCTGCTCACTGTATCGCAGACAATCTAACGTGAAGACTCACTTCTCTGCAGATGTTTCCTAAAATCTACGGCCATGCGTATGCGTTGTTAAGGAGTAGAGAACGTATCACTGTCCAAATGTAAGTCGTCTATTGTATTCATAAATAACACCTCAAATACTTCATATAAACGTTTTTATTTTTACTCGTAATCGCATTATCAAATAAAATTTCGTTTTTTGGTTTATGTACAAGAACGTACGTCATATATTCTAATTTCTACATATAGTACCGTAACGTAAAGCTGAATGAGAAACATAGGCTCTTTCCTTACGTCTTTGTGTCCCCTCTCTAAATTTTAATCAGTTTACAGAGTATCAGGTATCTCGTCCCGAGCGTTACGGCATTACAGGTAACATCCTGCCCCTACATTTAGTTTAATACGGGAAGTATTAACAACATGATAGACGCCATGTTTGTAAGATGGTAGCTGAAACGACGGCACTAGATTTAAGAGCCTGAAATAGCGTATAGTAATAGACCTTGAAAAATTGTACTGCTGTTTATTGCATAAATAAAATGAAAGTTGTCGTGCTAGCGGCCGTTATAAATTATTCTTAACATTAGTTTTGATGGGGATAACTAATGAAGTATGAGACATTGTGTAAATAAATTTGGTATGGAGTTGTTCGTGTAATGTGCAATTTTGTTTGAAAGTCGAGTGTTACAAATTTGGTGACAGCGCAAAACTTCTGGATTGTATCCGGCAAATTAACGCAGACAACGACGTTACGTAGGCTAAGTAATAGGCTATTTACAAAATTATGATAAAGTAGCAATAATAGAAACAACAGTAAGAAATGTGTATGAGTAATGTTAAATATAACGGCTACGTAGGCTTTGTGTCATCTGACCGGAAATCCGTGTGCCCAAGTTACAAAGAGATGAGATATTTTTGTTAGTTGGAAGGACAGAAGTCGAGGTTTCTTTGTAAGAAATCACAGGAGACAAGTTTAACAGAGTGACAAATGGTGCTGACACTAAAGACGTAAATAGAAGACATCAGTCTGGCCAAATTTGCTGTCCAATTCAATCCTCTGGCTAAATTATCTTTTAACACATCTCCTTTGATCTGAATACTGTTTCAATGCTAAGTCGCTACACAGCTGAGACTCTCAGAAAAGACCCAGTTTAGTTTACCGCCTTTACCGAATTTGTGACCACGTAGCTGTTCTAATTTACTGAGAAGGCAGAATTTGAGAACTGGCACCAGTCGTACTTCAGTGACTTAACCAAATTTGTGAAAATGCAAAGGTTGTAATTTACTGACTTCGCAGAATTTATGAAGATGAACCATGTGTAATTTGCTGTAATTGCCGAATTCCCGAAGATTGGCAAGTTGTGTTATCCTAACTTGGATAAAGGGCGAAGGTGGACATGTTATATTGTACTTACTTGGCTGAATGATTTAAATGAGTCCATTGTGTTCTATTACTAAATTGGCCAAATTCTTGAAGCTGGAACATTTGCCGTGCACTGACTTGGCACAATGTGTACAGATGCGCCAGGTGTCATATATTGGCTGGAGCGAATTCTTGAAATCTACTATACATACTTTACTGACTCAGCAGAATTTATGAAAATGGAGAAGCTGTAATCTATTTACTAGTCTAAATTTGTGAATACTTGACAATTTTTTTATACCGACTTGACCGAATTTGTAAAGATTGATCACTTTCAATATCCTGGCTCGGCCCATTTCGCGACGATGGACTAGCTGTAGTGTCCTGACTCTGCCGAATTCGTGAAGAAGAAAAATTTGTAATTTACTGACTTGGCCAGGTTTGTGAAGCTGGATTATTCGTTTACGGACACTTTCAGATATGTGAAGACTGACCAACTGTAGTTTACTGACTTGGTCAGGAGAAGAATTTTGTTCTAATGACGCTTTTCACTGCTAAGATTAAGTGGCGTCAGTAGGAGATGGGTGAAGTATAAACAGAACATGGATCTTTGGTGGAATGATATTGGCAGCGGAAAACCGATGTACTCGGAGAGACACCTGTCCCATTTCCACTTTGTTCACCACAAACCCCACGTGGGTAGGACTTGGTAAAATACGTGACGATAGACTTACTGACTTAAGATATTTGTGAAGATGGAACACCTGTGTTTGACTTATATGGCCATAATTGTGAAAGAAAAGAGCATTTTTTTTACTGACTTGGCCAAATTTACCAATTGCGTCAACCTTTCACACTCCTCGTATTCAAATTTTCAGTACAGCTTCCACATCCTTAACTCTTGAGAATAAAGACCTCACTGTATCTACGACCTCCTTCAGGTTTAAAGGGGTCATTTCCCCATACTGTAAATTTATGTGATTCGTAAGGTTTTTACGATTATGGACCTTCAAAACTGTATGATATTTGAGGTTACAGCTATGAATATTAACAGAATATTAAGATAATTGGCTGCTGGTTGGTGACGTCATGATCTTCATGACTTTTCTTCTACCCTGAAGATTAAGAGTTCTGTCTCTCTGAAACTTTGATATTCGTTTATCAAGCTCCATGATTTCACACGTCAGAACACCTTCTTGAAAATCGCAAATACGAAATACCTGCCAAAATCGCTTTTGAAGTGAAGTAACGTTTCTTTGCGATAGGCTCCAGTTGAAAGTCTCACGTCACGGTAAATGAATAGTCAAGTCTTCTGACATAGGATGCCCTGCCGATCATTAAAAGGTATGGGGTTTAGGGGGAGATTGCTCCCACCAGTTTTCAGAATACTCGAGTTTTCTGAATTTGCTCTGTTTTGGATTTTTCCTCAGAAAATCTTTACAGAATATATGGTAAAGAACCTACGTCTAAATACATTAGGGCAACAGATCGTAGTCTTGCAATCAATTAATAGTACCACCCAATCAAGAAAGAGTTGCAGTTTGCCAGCTAGTTAAATCAAGGCGGAGTGTTGAATCAGAGACTTGAGGCGGAAATAATGCAGACCGCAAGAAAGAAATAAGAACAGCGTATCATGTCTTTTGTTGTGAACCTGTCTGCTTGTATTTTCCAATCATTATTTCTTCGCGTGTTCGTACTAAGCAGTTGTCGTATTGTAACCTGTAAGAGGGACAAGTTTCTGCAGCGAAGATATATGTGAGGCGGCCGGGATCAGAGGCCATGACGAGTCCACAACAAACCGGACCAGACGAGAATTACGTATGCCCTTTCTTGTGTTTTATTCTATTTTTAAACAGGCTACTTCATTCTCTTGCACTCAGTAACTAGCTTAACTCCTTCATTCTTTTTCATTTCCAGTAACTTGCTTACATGTCCTTCTGGGATTTGTGGTGGACAAAGTGGCACTGGGACAAGTTTTTCCCCGAGTACTTCGGTTTTCCCCTGTCAGTTTCATTCCACGGGTGCTTGGGAAAGGTCAAACAATTATTATCATCTTCATTTTCGTCATAAGGTTACACAGTAAGCCTTAAGGCTGCCGTGCGTCCGTAGCGTCTGCTGCGGAGCCGTTCTCCACTAAAAAACTTGCGTACATATTTCCTTGACCTATCATTTAGTATAACTTGCTTACTAATTTCATTCCATTTCACTTCCAATAACATGCTTGGATTTTTAACAAATTTTCTTTTCCACAAACTTACTTACGTTTCCCCATTCTTTTCTTTTTGTCATAAGTTGCTTACCTTCTTATATTTTTTCATTTACATAAGCTTGCGTATTTTGTTTCATTCCCTTCATATCAAATAACAAGCTTATTTCTGTCATAATTCCTCATTCCCTGTTACTTGCTTACCTTCTTTCATTCTCTTTCAATTAATTAGCGTGATTAATTTATTTTATTCTCCTTCGCTTCTTCGCTCCTAGTAACCAGTAACCTGTTTTTTTTTCCAATGGCGCAACAGCCCCTAGTGGACCAGGGCCTTATTATCATTATCGAGGCTTCACAATCACACAATAAAATTGGTAGGACTTCTCTAGAAAAGTGATCAGCCCGACGCAGAAACCCTGCCTGACAACACACAACCCTCATGCCTCCATGCCTCCGGCGGGATTCGAACCCGAAGTCCCAGCAAGCGAACAGCCGCAGACCCACGCCTTAAACCGCACGGCCAATACATCGGCCAGTAACCTGGTTACCTCCTGTAATATCCAACAATATGTGTACTTGTTTCATTCTCGTTCATTTCCGCTAACTTACGTTTTGCTTTCTCCATCCCTCTTTCCAGTATCCCTCTCATATGTTTCATTTCTTTCGCGTCCAGTAACATGTTTAGTGTCCTATACTGGCCCTCATTTTTGCAACGTGCTTCATTATTTCATGGTCTTTTATTTCTAGTACATTCCTTTTCTTTCTTTCTTTCTTTCTTTCTCTCTTTCTTTCTTTCTTTCTTTCTTTCTTTCTTTTCATTCGCAGTAACTTTCTTAATTATTGTTTCTTTCTCTCTTATGCTTGCTTCCTGCAAACTCTTTCGTTCTCAGCAATGTTCTGAATTTTTTCACCTCTTTCTTTTCCAAGAACTTGTTACATTATTTCATGTTTCTCTTTCCCAGTAACATTCTTCCTTCTTTCGTTCTGTTTCATTTCCACTGACTTGCTTCTTTAATGCTCCTTCATGCTTAGTAAATGTATTGTGCTTTCATTCCTTCATTTGCGGTAACATTCTTATTTCCGTTTCCTTTTTTTCCAGTAACTTTATTTTTTTCTTTTTCATTTCTAATAACTTGCTAGCTTCGTTTATTTCCTTTAATGCCCAGTAACTTGCTTACTTATTTTATTCTCTTCCTTTCTAGTAATTTAATTACCTTCCTTCATTGTCTTTCATTTCCGTGAGATTTCTTAGCCCAATTTTTCCGTTTCCAGTAACTTGTTTACCGTCTTTTATTCCATTTAATTTCTGGTAATTTGCTTTCTTTTTTCTCTTGCATTTACAGTGAATAGCTTACTTCAAGTTTTCATTTCCAATAACATTATCTTTTTGCATTTCCTTTCATTTTCAGTCAATTACTTACGTTCTTTCATTTCTATTAATTTTAAGTTTACTAGATTTCATCATTGTTATGCCAAGTTACTTACTTCTTTCATTCTGTATCATTTCCATTAGCATGCTAACGTCTGCCATTTTTTTCGTTTCCAGTAGCTTAATTACTTATTTAGTTCTCTCGAAATTCCAGTAGATTACGTAGTACCTTCTGTTGCTCTGTTTCACTTCACTGAACTTCCTACTCCTTTCATCACTTCCATTTGCGGTAAGTTTCTTATCTCGTCTCATTCTCTGTCATTTACACTAAATAGCCTACTCCTTCCATTCTTTCATTTTCCAATGAATTTCTTGCTTTTGCTGTCTTTCATTTCCATTAACTTGTTTATAATCTTTCATTCCCAATTACTTGCACCTTCTTGCATTTCCCTTAATGTTCATTAAATTTCTCACTTCTCTCCTTCTCATTCAGTTCCGTACTTAACTACATTAGTTCATCTATTTTTTCAAGTAAATTTCTTACTTCTTTCATGATTTTTGTTCCAAATAACTGTGTCCCCTTCTTTTATTGTCCTTCATTACAAGTAACGTGCTTACTTTTTCAGTCTCTTTCATTTCCAGTAGTTTATCTTTTATTCTTCTTCTTTTGCTGTTACTTGCATACTTTCCCTGATTCTGTTTTGCGTGTGCTAAAGTGCTCCCTGGCGTGATTCGTATTATCGTCCATGAGCTCGTTTACTTCTTTCACTTTCTTTCACTTCTAGTACCTTCCTTTCCTTGTCTTTTATTTGCAATAAATTTCTCACTTCTTTCGTTCTTTTCTCCTACCGAAATTTTGGTTGTCTCTTAGATTTTTCATTCCTTGATCCTGGTTTATTTCCTTAGTCCTCTTTTATTCCCTGTAACTTGCTTACTTTCTTTCATATATGCATATATATATGTGTATATACATACATATGTATCAAGTTCATTAAACTTTACGTTAGCGTGGTTCCTGCATGTATCACTTGCTCTACTATTTTTAATCTCCGCATTTTTCGTACCGATTTTATGCGTGTGTTTTGCTTTTTTCTCAAACTGGCAACAGGTACTCCGTTAAGAGAACTATTTCCGTTGTACTGCAGGTGTAACAGGTTTTCTGTTAGGTACAAAGTAAATTTTATACACTTTTCGGGTGAATTTTGGACTTCATATTTTAATTTTTAAACACTGATACCGACTTAACTTAGATTGATTATCATATTTATTACTCTCTCTTTACTGTGTAAGTTACAGGATCAGTTGACGTGGATTTATTCTTCCTGGGTTCACTTAACAACATTCTTTCTACTCCCTGTATCAAGTAGCCACAAAGGTGGAACATAGGATTTAAGTCTCTTGTGGTCGCCAGTGTTAAGAGCTGAAGTTGAGATCTCACATTTGTGAAGCAAATGTGCTGACAACTGGAGTATGACATTCATTCCCATCAGACTGATGAAAGAATATAAATCCGAATTAATAATATGTAATTTATGGTATTTTGTTGACGCTGTCAAAGGTCAGAATATACTAATTGTTGTGCCTATCAATTGGTGACTAGTGAGAGCACATTGGAAACTATATGGAAGGAAGCAGTGGGACCGTAGTTTGAGGCACTATACTGGTATTAACCTGGAGCAGCTGAGTGAAACACCGAATAATCTCAGCCAAGACAGCCGACTGCCGACGTTTCGGAAAGGAAACAAGTTTTCTGACCATTCGACCACAACGTTTGGTGTGGTGAAGAGTGTGTAAAGATTTACACAGTACATGCATGGCTTATTTAAAGGTATAACTTCTACATTTGACAGGAGAATTAGCAGGAAACTGTAAAAGTCTAATTGATGATAGCTGGTAAGGCGTGAGTGGTTATAAAGAGGTGTGCACCAAATAGGTCTGCAGGTTCAATGCTTACCGCTTGACTAATTTACTGTCTTTACGTTATTGGTGGGAGTTTCAGTGATAGGATACGTGTGCATTTCGGTCCCATTTATGAATGTGTCATCCTACAAGCAAGCCCTAGGATTCTGCCTGTCTTGGTAACAGATTTATCTACGACGAGATTTATACTCTTGTGAGTTTTGATTCCATTTCATTTGATAGACAAATGCTTGAACAGTGTGGAAAATCTTGCTGCATGTAGGTTCATATTAGAAGAGTCTTATTTAAGGTTAAAGATGCGGGTAATAAGTTTCTCCGAAAGGTTAGCATTCATTCATGAGTGACCTCCCATAAATATATCCGCCACCGCCAGAAGCTCAAATCTGACTACACGTAATAATTTTTCTCATTGACTCATTGACTGTAATTTTGGTACACTGACTCCCTTGGTTGATTCTTGCACTGTCTACTCTCAGATGCACCAGAAATCGCTCTTGTAGTTGTTAATTACAATAAAAATAATAATAATGTTATTCCTATTACAGTTTGGAGTGGCGATGAACAAGAGCCTTGTCAGTGAAAGCCTAAGGGTGGCAAATTATGTCCTTCTCATTGACCTTATTATTTCGCTTTATAAATATTTTATGTTTGTCAGTAGTTTAGTACAACGGTGAAAAATGTAGCTGTTCTCTATCCGAAGTGGCTGATGCGTTTAGAGACCCTCGTCTCTGTTCTGAGATTCAGATTTATTTCCTATAGGCCTTTCCTTCTCCGCACTCTCTCACTTCGACACACACACACACACACACACACACACACACACACACACACACACACACACACACACACACACACACACACACAC
>BLKM01001253.1:2599313-2701178 GCA_013340265.1 Coptotermes formosanus
ACACACACACATACGCACACATACACACACATACACACACATACACACACACACACACAGAACTTGTTTTTAGTGTTATTGTAGGCATTATCACAATTATTATTTGTTATCACCTGTATGTAGGGTATTTACAGTTATGTACCCGAAACAAAGCATGTTCCTCCGGTACATAACGCTGTGGCTATATTGTGTCTGCAAGTTATGGTACATATGGTGTAACTTCCCATATTATTATTATTATTATTATTATTACTATTATTACTGTTATTATTCGTGATGGTGGTAGCATAATCTTTTTGTTGGACCATGCATGGTTCTTGTCCAATAGCTCTTAATGGAAGCTTATATACAAGTTCTCGTTAAAATGTGACCTTAAACTACAGTCTACTTGGGCCAGGTAGCCTGATATTGGTACAACGTGCATAGTGATCGTCATGGTTGCGTCAGGCTGACGTTTTACTGTTTATAAAATATGTAATCAGCTTTCAGGCAATAGAGACGTACACGGAGTAACGAAAAGGAAGGTAATGTGTGCAATATACGGTATAAAAAGTACATACTATGCTGCTCAGAGATGCTGAGCGGTGTAAGATGTGAATTCATTTAATGTTTTAGGAAAAACAAAAGAAGGTTTGAAAGCACTCGAGTAGGAACACGTGCGTGCGTGTGTGTGTGTGTGTGCATGCATGCTTACACTCACATATACATACATAAATACATGCATGCATGTATTTATGTATGTATATATATATTTGTGTGTGTGTGCATGTATGTATGTATGCATGTATGTATGTATGTATGTATGTATGTATGTATGTATGTATGTATGTATGTATGTATGTATGTATGTATGTATGTGCGTATGCACTTACGTTTGTTTGTTTGCTTGTTTTTTGTTTGTGTATGACTTTTATAGAGACGTAAACAAATTTCAGAAGGTGTGCCATCCTGTAATAAGCTAGGTGCTTAATGGAAATTGTGACCTTTCTTACAGTATATGTATGTAGAAAAATCGTTTATCTCAGCTATTGTATTTATATGATGCAATTCTAGAAAGACTAAAATATAGACAGCCGAAACATTAGTATCAGGGCTTGGTTCTTTTGGCGTTTTATTGTTGAGAGGTTAGGAATTTATAAATTCTCCAGAAACTAACACATTCCGGCAGAACTTGTCTCGGCCGACGGCCAAATAGCAAGTTCCTGTATACCAAAACTTACTTAGTTTAGAGTAAGGAGGAATTTTCAGAGCATTGGGAAATAAAATTATACTAACTTACGAACTCCGTGGCGAAGGGCTTCTCATGGCAGCTTTATAGTTTTTCGGGCAGTCAACACATAGCCTATCCCTCAAGTTATAGTACGGGACATTTCATTCACATATTCAGAAGCGCCCGCTAACGGTCTCATCCAGAGGCAGAAGAATCCAGCCATCATCCCCTCCCAATCCTACTTCTTTATAATCCATTATTATTATTATTATTATTATTACATTCCCATCTACATTTGGACTTCCAACTTGTCTCTTTCCTTCAGATTTTCCTACCAGAATTTTATATGCATTTTTTTCGCTTCCATACATAGTACATGCGTCGCACGTCTCGTCAACCTTGAGTCTGTATTCCAAATAATATTCGGCCAGAAATGCAAATCACGAAGCTTCTCATTAACCTTCTATTTCGCCTTAAAGCTTATGATCCACAGTGCAGTGCACGGAAATTCCAGTGGCCTTTTCCTAGGTTTAATTAGCTGTTGGCTTATAAACTGCCAACACACACTGCTTTGGACAAAGCGAGCCTATTATAGCCTCATCAGAACAGGTGATGTTCGGTAGCAACAAAATCTGTCGTACTACTTACGGAAAGAAGCAGTCTTTTTGATTGACTTAGTAATCAGTCAAGACTAATGCAGAAACCAGAAGTCTCATAAAATTTACAGCGTATTATTGCTAATATGCACTGTACCCATGCGTGCTTTACCGATGTTGAAGTAGTACGTCACGTTTTGTATGTGATAATGACCGTCACTTTCTGTCTTTACTACTTGAGTAAAGTTCCGTTCATTAAAGTAAGAGTTCCCCCTGCCTTAATGTTTTACCTAGTATCTGTATTACTGGATGGGTAAATATTAATTTCTTACAGTAAATTTGTCTGTATGCTTAATTAAGTAAGAGATTATAAGGGCACAGCCGCAGTGAAGGTATAGCTCCATTTCTTAACTTCAGCGCTAGGTGGAGACAGCACTAGATGGAGGTAAGTCATTAGTTTCACATTCCTGTCCCTTTATCCCCGGCGAAATATTTCTCCTTATTCCTTGGATATAAGGGTGGCTGGGCCCCAGCACCTTTTTCAACCATTTGGAGAAGGTAGAAATTGCTTGCTGCTGCCGGGAATTGAACCAGGTTTCTCCCGTCGTCCATCCTGTAATCCACTTACTACATCGACTAAGTTGATAGTAGGATATTTCTTCTCATTCGACTGTGAAACGTTTTTTCAACTGGTACGTCCTTCAGGAATATACTGTCACATTAACGCGGAAAGCAATAGTACTCCGGATTCTTCTCTTTGTTTCTGTATGTGGGTTGGTGTTCACTTCTTGCGTTTCGCCAAGCTGAAATTATTTATTTTACTTGAAATTTTTTCGTCTCACAATACATGTGCATACTTGTGGGCCTGTCTGTCTGTTTTGCAGGCAGAAAGTTTATAAGATAGCGGGAATATACTGTCGTCACGACTGCACAATTATGAATGGTCAAGGTTCGTTTTCCCACTTAAGGAAAGAGACCTGCAAGCATAAAGGTCGCTGGACTAGAAATTCTATTCTAGTCTCAGACAGCGGCGTAACCATGGAAACCCCCATCATGTGACAGACTGGATGCTTCTTTACGTTCCTGAGTTACTACTAACAAGACGCTTCTATTATCACGTGCCTTCTCAGCAAAAATGATAATTACGTTCTTCGTAATTCATAGGCTTTACCGTGCAACAAACTGTATGTGCCTGTGCTGCCTGCTGGGTGACATGCTGCACGCCATACAGTTCTCTGGAATGTGCCGCTGTGTAGTTTTGATAATGGGCATCAAATTTCGAAGGATCCTACCGCCTCCAAATTCTTACGTAAATTGAAAGACGCGGCAGCAGATTCGTCCAAAGCGTAACAGTATGTAACACATAAACGTAAAATTTTCCCTGCCCTAGACATGAAGGCATATAGAGGGAGGAGAGGTATAGTGCCACTCATTCTTTTCCAGGCAAAATGTGCAGGTGAGCGGTCAACATGATGCCCCGGCCGCTTCACCCTGGGACAGAACCCTGGTACCCATTGAATAGGAGTCTGGATGGGCTCCAGAGATGATCTGGACATTTAGTCGAAGGTAAAAATCTCCTGCCCCTACCGGGTTTCGAATTCCTTATGGTTCAGTTGTGACACATATAAATACAAATACAAAAAAGTCTGTTTGGGTTCTGCATGTCTTGTCTGGATTTATTCCACCAGGTAGGCTGCCTCTCCTTCTCTCTCCCCGTTACGGTATCCTCCCACTGACCTGGTAATAATTAAAGAGCTGGAATACCGCTCCTTCTGGTAACTACGCTCGGAAATTTGTTTACGTGCTGATATTAACAAACGCCAAATTACAGGAGAAGAAGCACATTGCAATGTCGTGAATGTCTACAGCAGACTCCGTCTTGTTTTCACTGCCCAAGGAGTGGTATTCAGAAAGAGATTTTGGTGATGGGCTCAGTGTTATGAAGGCACAGTGAGTATGCTGCAGTGCCAGAATTCACCTATTTCACGTACACGTTCTTATTCTTACTGTTAAAAGTACTTATCTTTTGTTCCTACTTCCTTGTCGCATCAAGTGTGCATTCTTGCATTCTCCTGTTTGTATAAGAGAACCATAATTTTGCCTGTTTTTGTTTTGTATGGGTGTGGCACAGCGTCTTTCAAATTGAGGACGAGCGTGTCCATATTTGAAAATGGATATCATTATTGTTATAATTCCGACGTAATACTTAAATGACGAAAGGTAAGTCAGAGCGCATATGTTATAGTAACTTATAGTGGCTTGACTGCGGGTCGGATAACCGAGCACTTGGGTTTCGATTATAGGCGCAGGCAAAAATGTTTGTTACCTCCACAGCCTCCATACCGACTCCTTAGACCTCCTGGCTTCCTCTCCTGCGGGAATAAAGGGCTCCTTCTTCAGGAATAAAGCTTACAACCAAACCCTATGCACGTCGGAGGTTAAGAATATGTGGAAATACTTCTCTTCTCGTAACTTTTATATTGCTCTTCTCGTACTTCTTAATGATGGCGTGCTAATTTAAACACAGACACAACTTCCTTTCACATTTACAAACGGGATAGATCTGTCTATGTCTTTTGTGACTAGCGAATCCGCTGTGACGCAAACAGGCTGTCTGTAACATGAGAACAGGGCGCTGTTCGGAGGAGCAGGAGAGAAGAATGGCCATAAAACGTTATGTTCCTTTGCTTGATAAGTCAAAGAGGTCATCATATTTTATATTACCTCCTTCTTCTAGCTGCCTAGACTGAACAGAGCCGCCTCTTTCCTGTACTAGACCGTGAGTGTGGCCTACACCTTGCGCCCGGATTATTGTATTTTGAGTCCACTACTTGCGGAGCAGTGCCGCAATGGCTGCTGGCAACATCGTCGTACGTGACAATAAAGGTGCCCCTAGACAGTATCACTGGCAGTGCAGTTTTAATATTGAACCCTTGCACAATGTTTCTGTCAGTCAAATGAAGTTTGATTTTTATTGCGCAATCTCGAAAATATTCAGTAGCCTGTGGACCGTAGTGGACAATATGCATTCGGGTACCATCTCTCTGGCGAGCTCCAAACGTGTCCAAAAATCAAATTTCAGATGTTCAGAATCTTTCAATGGCCAAATAGCATAGCGTAATTTATAGATGCTTACAGTGACTGCTTCTCGCATATTACCGTCTCTTTCAACGATTGTAGGGCATACGGTCACCAGTAGCTCATCAAGTGGTGAACCATACAAGAGGAAAAGAACGCTGTATTTGTTTGCCTCTCTCAATCTTAGGTCTGCGGCAAGTTTTCTTGTGTGTACAGTACTGTGGTCTTCATTCGTACCGTTCTTTGATTCAGTGGCGATTATTTTTCTTTTTTTTAACACAGGCCTAATGCAGTGGTTACACAATCAAAATCATTGTCACTCAGTATGTTTAATCGTTCTGATTCACGAACAAAATGAAGTATTGCACAATAATATTGAATCATCTAGGGATAAACATATTGTGCAATGTTAATTCAAGGAAAAAAATTGAGCAATAATACTGAACGTGTAAAGGCCGCTGAACTCTCCCATAACAACGAATTCAATACTTGTACATAGCCAGTATATAAAACGAGCAGCGGGTGGAAACTGAGTTTTGCTCATGACAAGGGTATTCTAGAATGCATGTGATCTGAGGTTGTCATGGCCGTGTTATGAGGTCTGGAGCCGCCTGGTGGAAAAACCATTGCCGGCGTTTCGGAGGAACCTGTGGCCTCCATGTTCATGGTAGAAGGTGGAGCATCAACGCTCTCCGAGTCGTTCGTACCCAGTTATCGAAAAACATAGTGTCACATCCTGGAAGACCTTAAAGTAAACTAGCATTCAGATGAACATAAAGGTAGATTTAACCATAGAACAGGCCATGGATATCCAGAAGGGGAGTAGAAGTGTAGATGTACTCTTTCTTTAAACTCGGCGCTAGATGGGGTTGGGTGGTCAACACCACCCCCTGGACGCTTTACGCCCGGGAAAAAGACCCGATACCCATTTCACAGCAGGCTGGGTGGCCCCCAGGATCGGTCTGGACGGGAGCGGAAAATATCACCCCCACCAGGATTCGATCCCCTGACCGTCCATCCCGTAGCAAGTCGCTATACCGACTGCGCTATCCCGGCGCACAACTCGAATGCAGGACGAAATTCTAATAGGTACTGAGTAAGTAGTGGGTCCCTGGAAATGTGACAGATTTCAGCAGCGTGACTGTGGCACGAAGAAGTAAAAGTGTGAGACTAGTGATAAGTCTGCGGTCTTCCAAAATGTGCCGTCGGCTATTCTGGTGGGTGATACCAACGTTTTGGACAAAAAATACTGATTTCAACTTCCTCAGAACTTTGTTCCGAAATCCTCCCCTTACGTTCGCTGAAAATAACGGGCCCCTGACCACTCCCTACCCGCTTCATATAACAGGTAAAACGTCAGCTTTTCATTATTTTGTTATTTACGTTTGAGTATAGGGACATGGAAAGACATGTAAAGTAGCAAGAAGTGCTCGAATTTAAAATAAATAATTTTCGTCATACATGAGCTTTGAGTTCCTCATCGCGCTGTGCTCGGTACGTAGCCTGGCAGACGGGGGCACACACTCCCTCGTTCTCCGTTGTAAGGACCCATTTTTGATCAAGTATGTGAACTTCGCGAGGAAAAGTTTGTACCATGAAGTTTGTTTCCTTCGGTCATTAGTGTGGCGAGACAATTAGAAATTGTATAAATAAACTGGGATTCAGCCAAGTAGCGCCTGCCAGGTTTTTTACGTTGAGCCAACTCTTAATAGGTAAGATATCCAACGAATATCGCTGTCGAGTGGCTGACCCTAGCGCGTAATATGCAGGAGGTTGTGAGTACAAATGCCGATCCTGCGACTATGAAATCTAGTGGAATTTCTCAGTCCCTCTGCTAAATATGAGGACAGTAACTCAAATCACACACGGCCATTTCTTTGCGAATCATTTAAAATTAGTAAGCCACTAATCGTTATAGCACTCATTGCCATAAAATTTGAGCTCTTGAACGCGCCGTTAAAATATAAATAAGCAAATAAACAAGACAATGTTTAGTTTGAAATTTCCGTAACACAGTGTTTAAAGCAGAACAGATGCTACTTCAAATGCTATGTTACAATCAAGTGCTGTTTGCTAGACAACATCTACTAGGCTGGATTTTCCAAATTATTAACATATTTCACCGAACGACTCTTCTGTTTAGCACTTCCGGAGCGGGAAGCTAGGTCACCTCTTTCTCTTTATTGTAAGCACAAAGGTAAATAACAGCCAGTTCTGCACTGGACGTCGCTCTATTCCGTCAACTGATTCCTATGCAGTAAATAAGGTCACATGCAGCTAAGCATTCTTTTCTTCTGAAAAACTAACCGGTGAGTGCATTAGTGGCACAAAAGAGCTTCGGGGGTGCGTGAGGCAACTACTATTCGAGCTGCAATACGCGTAGATTTTCCGATATCCGACACCTTTTTAAAACTAAATTACTCGTACTATGCAGCATGTTCAGTTAAGTGCCATGCGCTTTGAAACTTTAAGAGGAAAATGTGGGAATTTGCAAGTTTGACAACTGTTACTGCAAGTAGTCACCATAGTGATTCACTTGTATACGTTATAGGGACTCGAGGGAAATATTGGGATTAGAATTTCCTGAGTATGCATGCTATGATATTGAAGGTTTCTGAAATTCGAGCATTATAGAATAACCGGTGATATTACAGACATGACGTCTTTCGGGTATGGTCGAAACTGTGCTATCGACTGAAATATAGATACATTTACTGTGCTATTGACTGAAATATAGATATACTTAATGCCCTTTCTTATTGCTATCTCCTCTTTTAATTCGTAACTGATAGAAAGTCTCCATGACAAAAAAAACAATATTGAGATGAGCCCTGCTCTGCTTAGAATAATTAAAATGGGTTAGATTTGATCAAATTTTAACATCAACTGTAAAAGCTCTGAGATAGTTCGCACTGTGAAGCCTTATTTTGAGAACTTTTGTCTCGTTTCAAACGGATGGCAGAAGTACACAAATTCGAATGCTGACGTTTGGCCACTGCCGCTTCCTCCCACGCCGTTTACAGTTAACTGTTCATCAAATCATTTTTCGTACCTTACATATTCAAAGCTACTGACAGGGTCGTAAACTGAAAGGCGGGTGTTCCCGTGTTTAACTGAACACCACGCCGTCAAAGCGTATTGGGTAGCGGAGGTACGGCTCCCCACATACATGTCTGTGCACTCGGTATTGGTAAGTTTTCGGCGTCACTTCCGGCCCACTTTACCTGAGGGAATACATGATGGCCGCACTTTGCGCTCTCATCAGCTAATACAGGAAATCCGTTTGAAAGCGGAATCCACCCAGTCAGCTGTGTTATCTGGCCTTGTGTGACGCATTGTCGGCATTATTATCACCGCATGCTCGATTACAGTGTGTCATTGAACGCTTACTGGCAATCCAATTCGGTACTCTAGGTGTAAAGAACGTGCATTTTGTTTGTGTTTCTTGAATGTGAGTATAGCGCAACATACAGGCTTTTGATTGTGACGTAAATTATTGGTTTTTTCCTGAGTATGCAGTGCACGGTTAACACAGGTTTTTCAACAAATTTCGAAAAAGGCTTCCTTGTTAACGGAGGAGCTAAAGCAGTCACTACGTATTATTCCATAAGAAAGATTCCAAGAAATTGGAGTATGTTAGAAGCATACCCACGAAGGCCTGTAAAGTGCTTATGCCTGAAAATTGTAGTATCAAAGTAATATGTACACACCGAGATTAATTCTCTTCGTTTTAAGCCATAAAAATTCGCAGTTATGCACAAACTAATCGTTGTTGCGACAGTACGGCTTTGCAACTGGTTCTGTTACAGAGTGTGTAATAGGAAGTCCGCATGCTAACTTACTGTATAGAAGAGATTACATAAACGGTCACAAAAATACTCACAATAACAGATAGCGTACTGGTCGGCTGATTATCCACACACACAAGCCGAAGTTAAATGCATTATCGGGCGCGCATGATCGGTAGTCTCTAGAGAAGAATTTAAAATAGCTTTAAGTATTTTGTCCACCAGCTGTCAAGTTTCTTTGAGGGTTGCAGGAAGTCATGTACAATTTATGGTCGAAAACAAGCACAGTCAAATGCCGTCCTCACAACTTTCTAATTTAAAAAATTATGTTAACAATTACAGTACGCTGCATGTTTCAACCACCACAACCAGCACAGCACACAGACGTACCCAACAAACATCCATAGCTCAAGTTAAGAACAATCCAAATAATAAACCTGGAAAACATTACTAGCTAGGAGATACCGTAAACCGACTTCCGAAATATAGCTGTCTAGGAATATATACACCCGAAATTACCACCGTTCAACCACACAGGGTGTTACCGTCAGGGGTAAACCACAACAAGTCTACGTCGCAAATCTCCGATCCGATACACAGCTTAAAAGAACTACACATCTTCCCGAAACCTTAAAACATAATGATCCATCCACCGCTTCAGCTTCAAGTAATACAAATCTAAAATCTCTTCAAAAACCTGCCAATATTGTATGTCTATCTTCAATAATCCTGAGACTTTTAAATTCTGATTTTATCCTTACAGTTTACAACGCTGTATTTTACAATTTAATTTTTTTACATATGCACCAACTATATTGTATACACAATGATTACCATGATATGTAATGCGAAATGAGATCTCAATGGCAAATCTCCTCTTTTTACATTTCTAATGGGGCCCGATGATGACCACCTGGGTGGTTGAAACATGTAGCCTACTTGTTAACATAATTTTTTAAATTAGGAAGTTTTGAGGACGGCGTTTGACTGGGTTCATTTTGAAATATACTCACATCGGTATGCATTACGTAAAGAACTTGTGGTCCAGTATGCAGTAAGTAATATTAAGTTTTGCAGATCTGTCGTGTCGATTCTGTTAGCCGGTTCCGCGTTGAGCTAGACATTCTGTATTGGAACATATCAAAGAATGTAAACGAAATAGCAGGGACATGCACCGCGTATATGAGAGACTGGAAGTGCCTACAAGCAAGGGCTGAGTGGTTCCCCCTCAGGCCAGTCACGAAATATGGACCCCGCTCCATACGAAAGTCACATTAAAAATATAAATATATTTATCACGTACTTTTAAAAGTAAGTTTTCTCTCATTTGTTTTATAAGGTGTAATAAAACAATTGAAAGCATTCCGAATTTACATATTATTTACAGTAATTTTACATAATTCGGTAGTAATGTTTAATTTATTACTACAATTGAAAATGAGTTTCAATTTAAATTATTTTGAGAATATATTAGGTGATTAATTATTTGAATACCGTTCCATGTTGGTTCAGAAGTCCCCTGTCCGCATGTCAGATTTCACGTGAAAACGGATTGTCAATTTCTCCTTTCTTCGGACATTGTCGATCAGTTGAAAATTTTCAGTCTTAATCTGTCTTCCCGACAAAAGCAACAGTAGAGGTAGACTCAAAAATGGTTATGTCTGTAAATTTGGCAGCGATTCACTTGACCAACATACTTTGCAGTAATTTCATTGGAATGGGTTACACATTTAGTTTGTTCTGTAAATTTCCTTGACAAAAATAAATTCGTCTCATACTTCGTTTCAAAATTCCTTAGTGTATTTCCGCTGTAACATTTTTGCCGACGCTTTGCTTTCACCATCGCTTACATCCTCAAATATTTAAAAATTTTAGAAGAGTTATAAATTTCGCTCAACGATTTAGATATTACCGAATCGACGATTACAAAAGAATTCATTCTGTAATTGTATTAAGGTCCTATTTTGTTTTACGGCGGCCTTTGTTTGAAATTTTATTGAAATTTTTGCGTTTCTTGCAGCGTGTGTTTTTTCGAAAATGTTTTCTCTTATTCCTTACAGATTTGTTTTGTGTTTGATGTAAGATTATTTGTGCCTTTCACTTCAACATTTACTCTCGCATTGCGAGCTACGATCAGAAAATTTGTTTGCTAGAATAAGGTAGAAATTTCAAACAGGATCTCAAAAATTTGATAAGTGTCTCGGAACTGGTTTAACCTCTAGAATTCATGCAGAAAATCCTAAAAGGTTTAGTGTGTGGTTTCCGTGGGCTATGAAGTTTTCAATTAGGTTCCCTTTCAAGCAAAGTTCTTGTAGGCCTTTATATTTGTATCGTCTCACCATACATTTCCTAAAGAAATGTCCTGTTTCTGTACTTCTCTTGTGAAGAAATCAATGCAGTTGTACAACATTTTAGTCGAAAGCCTCTGTAGTTATCAAATATTTTCACATACAAAAAGGCGAAACGGTTGTATTTTATGAAGAATTTGCAGTTTTATGCATTACCTTCTAACAACATTTGCCTCCTGAACTTCTTCACGGGTACTTTTCTGAAGAGCGGCTCACAGTTTTCTATAAGTTCGTTTTCAGTTTTTACGGAAAAGTAATGTACTTTGAGAGGTTTGTGATTTTTCTACGATTTTCGAATTCGTTTCACACGACCATATAAAACTAGACTTCACTTAATGAGAAATTAAATAATTCCAAAGAAATATCCATTCGCAGAATTAACAATATGCTTGTTGGAACCACAAAGTGAAAGACATCTCCCACTTAAGAAAGTATGACTTTTAGAATTCCCATGAGAAGTTACTTGTTTCATCTGTTAACTCGATCAAGAATAAATATCTCGCCGTCGTCGTTGATGATCGTGATGATCTATCGAGAGCTGATCTATTTGCATAATGTTTGTAGAACAGAAAGCATGGAACACGAAACAGTTACTGTTTAGCTTTGCTTCAGCACAACCACTCTCTCTTGCAATTTTATAAATTCGATAGGATTTTTTGTAATTATATAGAAAGATATTTGTGTAAGAATCACATGGGATTTTTTCGAATCATGACGTGATAATTTTAAGGAAATATTCTATTTTCTTTGCATTGTTCTTGTCGAGAAACGCGATATCATCAACGGAATTGAATACCCGAGTTTTATTTTTCACATCTGGCCCACTCGATTGTGACTCGCAAACATCTCCGTCAATGGCGGTCTGTACTGCTGCTGATGAACTCTCATTGCCTACTTACTTAAAGGTTTTCTTCTTGAAGCTGATACATGAGTATCACCAGAAGAGTAGGTTGCATATCTTCATGGAATCTACATTTCCAATACTGTGCTGTTCCGCAAAAGTTTCATGATTGAAATATGATGTAATTCGTGAGAAACCTTTGATTACTTTTGCACTTCTTTCTTTTTGTCGTCGTTCACTTATCCACTTGGTTATGACATTTCGATTTCCGCTTTTAAATATTTGACGTTCTTGATGTTATTCGTGTACTACAAGTTAATAAAGAATTAAGGGTACAAAAGTATAATTATAAGTAATTTGATGTATGTAATACTACAAGTTGTGTAGAAGCACTTTAGTCGTATTAAAATTTATTAGCGAAACATCGCGAGAAATGCCAATGCAAGAAGCGAAAAGCAATGCAGATTTTATTTTAAGTTAAATTTACCTGAGCAGTGCAACTGATGCCACTGAAAGGCTAAGAATTTTATGTCAATGTAATTAAAGTGAATTTGCAGATTCTTGTTTTCTTATCATAAGGTTTTAAAGTCAATGCGAAATATTTCGGGACCATCTAACCCCAGGGACAAGGGCTTAATGGTCCTGCTGTCCTTCTCGCTGCCTTGGGTTGCACGCTGTATTGTATGGGAATGAATTCCCTGTAAAAACCAAAATATGATATCTGTAAATTGGAGGATAATAAGTTATTTCGTAAGAAGTGGGTGTGTATATGTGGAATTAAATCTTTTGGCTCAATTTAAAGTCCAGTAGTGAACTCTTACAAAAACGATTTAGAAATTTCGGTCTCCATGGGACGCGGACCTGAATGTAATATTGAGGTACGTAGAAATCCTACTCGTCGTCTAGAGGCCCCTATTTCAGCTATTCGGAGACCGGCAATCGTGATTGATGCCTTTATGTGGTTTTTCTCGTGCTATCTAGTATAGTGCTGCAATAGTTTTTGCAGTTGAAAAGTTGCCAATATTTTAAAAATCTAAAGAAAATTCAAGGTACTTTGAAGTCACATCTAAAATAATGCGCTTTTTTAAGAATCATGCTCTTTATGCCTGTCTTGCGCTGTGCTCATGTTGTTTCCGTTGTGACGTTTACAGCACCTGTTTCGCCGCAGCTTTATAAAGTCGTCGTCCGAAATGTTACACGGCGAGACACTTACTTCGTCTCAGTAAAACAGCTGCACGACGCGGAACCGAAATGGATTACAAGACTGCAAACCCTTCTCTCGTAAAACAGCATCGCTCTGTTTGGCTTCTGTGGCCTCGCGTGCCATACATGCGCTTGTTTACGGATCACTCGACACTTTCCAAACGGCCTTCGGGCGACGTTCCCAGTTTCGTAGGGAAATAGCCCGCCCTATTGCTGCCTAATAATTTTGAATCCTTTAAAGGACTTCAAGCATTGAAAGCACAACAGTAACCTTTCGTACCAAATGCTTTAATATCAATTAGGCACGCCTAGGAAACAAATTTCAAATATTATTTAGATTAACTTCTGAATTCGTCTAAATTAAACCCATAGTTGTGGAAGCCACCAAATTACCTTTCCAAATTAAAATGTTCGCCATTATGACATAATTCCACTGCCTTTATGTGAAGCAGGTACTTGTATCAATGGGGGCCTTCTGTCTTGCAGGTGTTGACATAGCTTACGTTTCGAACGTGAACATAATTTGTGTGAACACCGAGGCTAGTGAGCGCCGTTTGTGCCCTGAACAGTATAGATGTTCCAAGATGACTTAGCAAGCCGTCGGCTTGCTCCTTTCCCCTGATTTCTCCTCCTCTGCTGACTTTAGTGGTCTAATGCTATCTCACTGTGGATGGGCGATATTATTGTGTGTACAGGTACGATATTTTCCAATTCCAGAACAGTTTTACATGACCTAAGCAGAATCTAAAGAAAATTACGTTTGAGTTTACTATTTTCTGTTCTTTTTCGGTGAATTTTATCTTCCTTCATTATTTTCCTCGTATATGTTTTTTTATGTGCCTTCTATTGTTATTTTTACCTGTACCCTAATATCTTGTTCTCTTATCATGTAAATATGTTTGTATTTACAGTGACATTGTGTGCTTAAGTTAGTCTTGCCGTTGTTATGTTTTATATCTGCTCTTAATTTATCTAACTCCTTGGAGCAGACTCTTTCTTGGCAGGGGCGTAGTTCTCCAGCTAGTCAAGAAATTTCGCTCATTTTATGAAAACCGAAGTTTTTTTTTAATATTACGTTTCTGTCTGCCGCTTAGTCTTCCAAGTGATCTCTTTTCTTCAGGGTTTTTACTAATATTCTGAATGCATTTATCATCTCTTCCGTACGTGCTACGTGTCTCGCCCCTCCCACCTGCTTTCTTTTCAGAGTTTCTGAATATGTACGTAGGTCGTTCAAATTTAAACGAGAATTTAGTTCCCTTTTGAGCACAAATCAACTCGTATGAACGTGCGTGCGCTGACAAGTTACGACATGTTTAACCCTTTAAAGACGAAGCGTGCCTGTTTCGTATAAGGACTCAGTGCGTACCGCGCTGTAAACACTCTCCACGTCGGTTATAAAAACCGGTCTCTTAATGTTTTATAAGGCAAAAGTTGCTGTTTGTTCTGAGATCCGTACAAAACACATAAACGCAATGTGGACACCACGTAGAATTTTTTAATGTTAAACCTGGGGGTATGTAAAGTTACCGCTAGGCTTTAAAAGGTTAGACTTGCAGTATGCACCAGTCGGGTCCCTCTCCACCTCAGCCATCAGGTGCAATCAGGATGGCAGAAAAAGAAGTACCCAGAAGTGTTGCGCAGCGTTTAATTATCACATTTCTCATGAAGGAAAGTGTTATTCCTTCTGAAATCTTTACGAGGCTTCAAGCACAGTTTGGGGACGAATGTTTGTCACAGCCAAGAGTGCTCAGTTGGCCGAAATCATTTCGAGAATGACGAGACCGTGTTGAAAATGAACCTCACGCTCAGCGACCAAGAACTTCTGTCAATCCAGACAAAGTTTTGAAAACTGGTGAACTTATTCGGGCTAATCGTCGAATAACTCTTCTTGAACTGTAGCAAGAAGTAGGGATGAGTGTAGGCAGTGCTGAAGAAATTCTGCACGACGAGGTGGTAGTCAGTAAAATAAGTGCAAGGTGGGTCCCACGGCTCCTGACAACAGAGCACAGGGAAAGATGTTTAGTGGCCGTTACTCAACTTTTGCAAAAATAGGAGAGAGAAGGAGCCGAATTTTAGGACTCAGTTGTGACCTGTGATGAGACTTGGGTCCACTGCTTCATTCCTGAATCAAAAGAGCAATTAAGCAGTTGAAACACACCCATTCTCCACCCTCAAAATAAAATGAAAACAATTTTTTCAGCGGGGATTATTATTGCTATTGTGTTCTGGAATTCAAAGGGTGTCCTTCACCTGGACTTTCTCGCTGGCCAAAAAACCATGAGTGCATAGTATTATTCAACTCTCGTGTATGAAAAAGTGAAGCCGCCAGTAGGCTCAAAGCGAAGAAAGAGGCAGGAGTCAGTTTTCTTCCTCCAAGACAACACTCGTCCTCGCACTGCCGCTTACCGACGGCAACTCTGCCGAAACTGAAGTGGGATGCACTGCCTCATCCAGCATACAGTCCAGACTTAGCTCCATCTGATTGTCATTTGTTTGAACCAACGAAAGGGTTCTTAGGAGGTAAGAGATTCCAGAATAATGGTGACATCATTGCAGGTGTGCGACGTTGGATACAGGAGCCACCGAAAACCTTCTCTGGAACTGGAATTAATAAGTTTCCAGAAAGTTGGCACAAGTGCGTTGCAGTCAACGGAGCTACACTGAAAAGTAGTATGTAAAATTTTTGCATTGTATTGTGAATATTTTTTTTTAGAAATGAATCCTCTTTTAAATTTGAACGTCCCTCGTACATCTACAAGATATACGCTCTTTGCATTGTTATTTAGTGTGTTGTTTTTTCTCCTACAATAAATATAGCAAATATTATTTTAGTAATGTTATTTGATAAAGACATTTACAGGAAAATTCTAAACCGATTGGTGTTAGTTGTGTTACACTAATGTAGATACGAGATATTACAAACCTGTCTGCGGCAGAGGCGTCAAAATGTGACCTGTTGATCACTGCACGCTGTTGTTATCTGGTTGTCAGCGAATGTCAGCTGCTGCTCTGGAACCGAAGGACGTAACATTTTCAGAGATAGATAGATGTGAGTTGCGTAGTTTCTCTTTCCACATATTCATAGCACCTTACATAAGCGAATTTTCCGCCGAGTTCCTCTTTCAAAGTCCTGGATCTTCTGTCTTCCCTAAGGTCATCCAATAGTGCTTACGCCTTCTTCCTTGTCTTCTTTTCCCGTCTATCTTTCCACCAATAACGCGTTTGAGAAGGCAGTTCTTACGAATCATGTGGCCAATCCAATTTGCCTGCCTTTGTTTTATTTTATGTAGGATGCTTTTTCTCCTTGACTACCAGCATACATTTTCACTTTTTACACGACTGGTCCAAATAGTCTTCTCCGTACTTCTCCAGTATCAGGTTTCAAAATGTTCAAGGTATTTCTGATCCATTCTCCGATGTGTATAATTTTAGCACCATAAAAGGCTAGCTCAATAGGTAACATTTCACTAGTTTTCCTTAAATTTAAGTCCAGTTTGCTGGTGAAAAACGTATATTTGAATGATGCTTTCGTCATGAAAATCCTGGACTTAATTCTTCGTGTACATATTGCATCACTTGTTATCGGGCTACATAGGTAGTTGAAATGTTTACGTTCTGCAGTCCTTTCTTATCTGCCATAATCTGTACGGCGCATCGTCGCCTTGAGATTCTCACTACCTCAGTTTAGTTGAACCGTAATATCTGAAATTTCATGATGATCAGTCTAACTCTTCTCAAAGTTTTTCAAACATAAAGACATTCGAATGGTCCTCGCCATTTTAATTGATACTAACGGGCATAGAAATAATAAACTTCTATCAGCAGGCGATAATGTAACACGGATTAGGGCGCTCTTCCAAGGACGTATAATATCATACATACTTAACCCTTTAAAGACGAAGCGTATCTGTTTTATATAAGGACTCGGTGCGTACCGTGCTGTAAACACTGTCCACTTCGGTTATAAAAAACAATCTCTTAATGTTTTATAAGGCAAAAGTTGCTGTTTGTTCTGAGATCCGTACAAAACACATAAACGCAATGTGGGCACCACGTAGAATTTTTTAATGTTAAACCTGGTGGTACGTAAAGTTACCGCCAGGCTCTAAAAGGTTAACACTGGACATGTACTACTTAGTATTGTTGCGTTATAGAAATATATATGTGTCATACAAGAGAAGAATGACTTTCTAAAAAATATGCATTTATTTATGGTATAGGGAACAAGAAGGGTAAAGCCATTGATTTGTGTCTGTTCTTGCAGAAACTTAAGAACGGAATCTTTGTAACCACTTGTCAAAACCGTCCTGAAATATAGGTAGGGATGTGTCGCACTGTCGGATGTATTACACGAACAGACCGGGCTTGGACTTATGTAGGAACACCGGCTGAAGTCATAAACATGGTTATGGGTGACGGCGTATAATCGTACTCTCTGGAAAATGGGCACCGGGTCTGCTATGTGGTCCACGCGAACGTGTAGGAACTTAAATCAGCTGCAGGCACAGGGATTGATTAGGGATATTTTGATGTGGCTGCGGGTCACAATCAAGTCAAATGAAGCCACTGACACAGGAGACAGAGGAAAATGTAAGTAGTCTGGCCGGTGGAGACAGATGGAAATATTACATTGAAATGAAGTTTAAGATGCGGCTCGATTTTCATTGCATTTATTCGTCAAAGGGTAAGAACTAACGACGGCACCATTCTGGGTGAAGTTGCAGGTTTTGTAGAAGGTGGGAAATTTCATTATCACCTGAGTGGCTCTTAAATTCTGAAGAAATCAGCTGCAAGGTGCAAGTTATAGACTAAAATTAGTTCATTATTTAGCCAATTAATTAGCACCTGAAAAAGCAAAACAGTTGCATCGGGGTATATGACATTGGCTGAAATTGATTTCGAACCCTGCACCGTCGGCTCTAATTTCCAAGACACTGAGCGTGTGAAATGTAATATTCTGTGCTCACGTCTGTAATTTATTAGCGGCGTTTGCTGTTATCTAGACCAGTGTTTTCCAGCCTTTCCTCTGTGGAAGAACATGAGAAATAATTTTTCATCTTCCGAGGGAACCTTACCTATGAAAACGTTTACAGGCCAGAGAAAGTTGTTAGCTGGGAGCGCAGTTCAGTTACAGCTAAGTTACTGCCAAATGTCAGAAAAAATTCTCGCGATATTTCGAAGGAATTTTGACATATTAACAGTGTTTGTAAAGTTTTGTTTCTTTTTCACGATTTCTCGCGTAACCCCTACAGATTCTCTGGGGAACTCTAGTGGGGAAATATCGTTGTAGACCATACAAGGTATACGATAGCATGAATAGCAATAGGACTGAATAGTTCTGCCTGTTTCATTTAAATGGAAAGTTTAATTCTTCTTGGAGGTTACACAGTGTCGTTGGGTAAATAGCTTCTGACACCACTGTCGTTAGAAATGTCGGGAGCAACTTAACCAACGACAGAACGTAAAATCCCAGGATACTTCAGACTTCATTAACGCCGCTTTGAGAAACACTAATCTCGAACATGCGTCAGTAAAATAATTCCGGGACAACGAACAAGCGACAAACGTAGTGTTTCGAAGAATTCTGGTGTTAGTTCTTCAAAACCAATTTAAAAATATTGTCTGCCCTCTGGGTTTCCGAGGAAAACAAGCGACAAACGTAGTGTTTCGAAGAATTCTGGTGTTAGTTCTTCAAAACCAATTTAAAAATATTGTCTGCTCTCTGGGTTTCCGAGGAAAATTAATACCTTACTCTACATGCATAAACCAGTCTTCTAACCTGCTTCTGTCATCAAGTTTTCTCCTGTTCGAAAGTTTCTACAAAGAATGTCCATTAATACCTTGAAATCTCCTTGGAAGGCAAGAAATAGGCACTTTGAAGGATTCAACATTTCCATGCGTTCAGAATCTCTTCTCTTGGAGAGCCCGTACAGTCTACTGTGTGACGTCTGTCCATTCAGACGTTATCTTTCTCATGTATTTTCCCATTTTCCTGTAAGAAGCATGTTTAGTGGATTAAAAACGTGATAACCCAATTTACCCGAGCAAACGTTTTGTACCATTTCCTTCTAGCTTACGTTTTATAGTAACAGATTAAATGTTTTAACATTGTTGGCTTAGTGCTGCCCCGCGAGCACTAGTTTGACGTGCCAGAATCAAGAAATTTGCGCGTTTGTTATTTTAGCGCATTACAGACTGCTGTAGTGAGTTGGATGTTTGAAAGTAATGGTTTCTGCGACAAAAACATTCTGTCAGCAAAAATATTGCTGTCTCCGTAGATTTTATGTTCTGCAATTTTCCATTAACATTTTGAGGGGTTTTACTATAGTTAAATAAGTAAGAAAAATTCCCATGAACTTTTGAGTTGTCACCAAATTCTGTTATTATTTTAACAGTGTATCACAGGTGCGAGGTTGCTGCGGCCGATGGTAGTGAGTGGCATGGTTTGTATTCCCCTAGCCGAAATAATTGACCATGCTTCCTTTAATCATTTTATAGTAACAGAGAATCTCCATGCTGATCTCTTATTAATTTCGACGTTAGGGGTCAAAGTCAGTAAAGTAACAAAAAAGTGTATTAGACATGGTTTCCGACTGAAGCACCGGTATTGAAAAACACATGCACTTATTAATATTTTTTATGTCGAGCAATTCATCCTGTGGTTCATCGGAAACGTTCTTTGTCTGATGACAAAAGCTAATTCTCAAAATACGAGTTTCGGAAAGTAAAATTTTTGGCCTCTATTTGCATAAATACCAGAAGCCTGTGACGAGAAGTGACGTCTCATTTTGACATCTTGTTTAATCTGGTACTGCGGTAGTTGAAGTGCCCGTATCGCGTTTCTGGCGGATTATCCTAGTCCTTTGTGCTAGACTTTTGTAGATTCCCTGTGCGTTTAGAGACGACGTTATTAAAATAGACATTAAGACATCAGGTTAGGAAGGTGTAGTCTGGGTTCTTGTGGGTTAGGATGCGGCCTAGCGGTGGGCTTTTGTGAACAGGGTGCTTTATTTCGGGACAAAAACTCATAAATGCAGCTCGGGAAACTCTACAGTCATGAAGTATGTATATGACAATACGGTTCAGAGTTGATATTTTCACTCGAGCCTACGGGGGAAGTTGAAGTTACTAAACCAAGAATGGGCGAATGCAGAATGGATGTTCGAGACTCTTCGGGGGCAGAAATATTTTTCCTCTCCCCCCACACTTAACCTTTTAAAGCCTAGCGGTAACTTTACGTACGACCAAGTTTAACATTAAAAAATTCTACGTGGTGCCCACATTGCCTTTATGTGTTTTGTACGGATCTCAGAAAAAAAAGTAACTTTTGCCTTATAAAACATTAAGAGACTGGTTTTTATAACCGAAGTGGAGAGTGTTTACAGCGCGGTACGGACTGAGTCCTTATATAAAACAGATACACTTCGTCTTTAAAGGGTTAAACCGGCACTGAGGATCGGCCAGGCTTCTGCAGAGAACCTATCAAGGTCGCCTTCTCGGGTGGTGACTAATTCCCAATCATACAGATTCAGTGCCGATGAGGGTTGAACCACGTGCTTTCTATACTGTCAAACATGAAGAAAAAGCTAAGAAATTTATTAAGAAACGTCTGAGATATGAGCGTTTTTATTATTTTTGCTATGAAGTGAGTCTTAATATGTCCCACTACAAAATCAACGGTAGACGGTAAAAATATTCCTGCGCATTACGACATGAAGATATATGGACCAGCAGAAGTATAGCCCACGTAATATTAACCTTGTCGCTAGACGGATGTACGTGGTTAGCTTCACGCCTTAATCGCTTTAAGCCGGAGTACTGGATAGGAGACTGGTTGGGATCCATCATTGGTGTCAATTGTGGCCGTATATCCCTTCCTGGAATCTAAACCCCAACCATGGGATGGACAGCCAGTCTGTAAATCCACGAAGTCGCCTTCACTTCACACTGTACACCATAACGGAACACGCGTCCGGACAGTACCGTATTTCTTATTACGTAGAACCAAAAGAATAATGCTATATTTTCAATTATCCGAGTAAGTAATAGGTTCTACGTAGAAGATACAATTTTCAGCCGTTGTGCATAAGGTATAGGCTTAAGCAGGCTTTATCCTTCATATTCAGTGTGCGCAGCTGCATTTCATTTCGTTATGTAAAGCGATCATTCCCATTTCCCGTCATGTGTATTTTAAAGTGACCGAGCTTTAGGAAATCTTAAGAGTATAGCTAAAGCAGGTGCGTGGTTTCAGGCACCTGGCGGTAACAGTTCTGAGCACAGTAACCGGTCCGATCTGTTCTGCAACACCTCTCGTGCCAAAGTTCTCTCGTCTAAACTTTATGAAGCAGACAATTCCCCGTATTCTAGCTACACTACTCAGAACTCAGTACAGTTGACGGTATGTCCGATTCTGTCCTCATTTATCAGCCCACCGTCTACTTTAACGTCATAAATTAGTTGGTGCTATATCAGTTTAAAATTCAGATGGCTGCTTTTACTTGAACAGCCCTGAAGACTTCATTCCAACATTTTCCTCTATAGTGTCGCTTGTAATTAAATTCTTATTTACCTCGTTGGGAATTCCATCTTACTTTCACGGATTTTGAAAATATTCGTTGTAGTGAAGTCCATTATTTTCCACCAACATACGAAATAATAACTGTGACTATAGGGGTGTAATATATTAATTTGTTTTGTAATACATATAATTCGTGTCTACTACTACTACTACTACTACTACTACTACTAGTAGTAGTAGTAGTAGTAGCAGTAGTACAAGTAATACTACAACTACGAGGCCATCTGCTGCTGCTGCTGCTGCTGCCATAAATGTTTGATTATTTTCTTCCCATTTTGAACGAAAATTTACTGTAGTGTCGAAGGACAGAATAATTCTAGACTCTGCAGTCCAAATTATTATCGTGAATTCCAAGAGTCTGGTCCAAATTAATTTTGCAGAAAGTCCCTAATCTTCGAAGTTCAAAAGCAGCCACTTGATAGCAGAAGTCTAGAGAAAACCAACATAAAATAGTTTGAAAGAGCATGTCGATTTAAGATCGACACCGGGCCTAATACAACAGAAAGCGCTGTCGATTTGGACTCGACAGTGGACCGATAAGGGCTGAAAGGTTTAGGAAGTCTAAGTTGAAGAAGCTTTCTTTCCCAGTTTTAACTGTGCCTGTTATTACTACCATTATCATCCTCATTATGAACATTATGGGTCATGAGTTATGCGTAACTGCCTGCCTGCCTGCCTGCCTGCCTGCCTGCCTGCATGCCTGCCTGCCTTCCTGCCTGCCTGCCTGCCTGCCTGCCTGCCTGCCTGTCTGTCTGTCTGTAAGCCCTCTCGCCGAAGAATGGATGTGCACCTCAGCGGTGCCCATGAAGATTACTGCCTTTTGGGATGTGATATCGGCTTTCGAAAGGACCTGGTACCTCATACTACACAGCGTCACATCGCAGAAGGCAGTAAGTTTCCTGTATGCGTAGATGATATCTCAAGCATTTTCCTTGCGTCTGTTTTCTCTTCGCCCGATCACATATACACACGTACACACGTACGTGTACTTTACGGTGTCTCTGCGTCAGTCCGTTACACTGTAGACCTCGGAAACTAACAGTGACAACGTGTACGTACAAGTACTAAAGCTCTCCATTTCAGAAAATTCTTAAATTTTCTGCCTGTTTATCGGTTCGAGGCCAAGTCAGTTCTTTCGCCATAACAAAACTACAAGCATAATGTATAATGAGTTCTGTTATGATCATTAATCAGCCACTGAGCTACATTATACTGAGCTACAGACCCTTTTATTAAAGTATGATTTGCGGTAAAACTAATATGCAAAACGAAAACGTATTGCTTAATGTTGCAGTGGTACCTGCACAAGCACTTAGTTCTTTTTCAATGAAGAAGCAGGCGAGAGATGAATGGTAATGGAAAGATCACCTCAGACGACGTAAGTGGTTCCTCAGTTTGCAGTGCAGATGTTTCTCAGATCGCGGCGCCTACAGAAGCCAGTGCACGTGACGCACCGGAAATATCGGGCTGGTGTAACGGTTATGGTTGAGACATGTATTAGGGACTTCGGCTATCCTGACTGAGGTCTTTTGTGGTTTCCCTTAGTCCCTGCAGGCAAATTCCGGGATATTACCTCGATTAGGCCTCACCCACTTCCATCCAAATTCTTTCCAATTCACCATTCACAAAGCAATGCTAAGGTGGATGTAAGTATAGTCCAGATATTCACAGCGTCTTAAAAATGACAGTAAAAAATGCTTTCTTAAAACGTGCCTCTTTGGGTTCATTTCGGTAAGGTAGAAATTTTGATTTACTGAAGCGCTCTGAATGTTTGTGAATGGCATGTTAGCAGGAATTCTAAATACACCTTAACACAGAGTAAAGTCGTGCATAATAATAATACTTCACATCGAAACTGATAATTTTTTAACTCCTTATCAAGTTTTTCTCGAAGTATAACAAGAACTCGTGTGCTTATGTGCGATTGGCAGCCACTGGGGTAACCAGGATACGAGCTATAAATAAACACTTAGTGAGAAACATTGATTAAGCTTATGATTTTCCTCTTTACTCCCTACTGCCTTTCACTTGATGATTTTCCTCATGAAATAATGTTACACGCATGTCCCGTGTTTTAATATCCGCAGTTTCTTTGAACTAACGTATTCCTTGAACATTTTCCTGAGCAAGCGGTCAAACTGAGTGAAGAAATGTCACTTAAGCATTTGCCTATACCTACATGCATATGAGCTTTCAGTATAGGCACATAACCACTGGCTGTGGGGGAGAAAGCTCGACGGTAATGAAGTCCAAAATTTAAATTAATGTAAGAGTGTGTAAAAATGGAAAGTCCTATGAAATGTGAGATACGCTGTGGAGGAGGATGTGCAAGAGCACAAATTTGTTAGAAGTTTACCAGAATTGTCATGCTCATGCTTCAGACAAGGGGGGTATGAAGGTGAAAAATTTAAAGTGGTAAGAAGCAGACGTCTGTGACATGGACCGTGGAATCTGAACTTCGAAAGTCACAGTCTAAAGTTGTGTGGTAATTGTATATACCGTCTACAGCATCATTAGGAACTTCTGTGTTTTGTCCACAGACTGTATTTATATGTTTCACGCGACTGTAATATGAAGCGGCCATATTTCCAAAAATATTATTAAGTGACTGGAGACTGTGAGTGCTTACTATGAGGTAGAATTTGAGTCCTTAGTCAATATGATGCATTTAAACTCGGATGGCCTATGTAAGGTCCATCTTTAAACGTTTTCATGTTTTCCTGAAGACAGAGAGTTCTCTGTCGAAGTGGTCGATCGCAGGACCTTCCAGGAGTACTTGTACCGACCCTTATACAGCAGGCCGGTAAACAAAGGAAAGTGAATGTCTTGTCAACAGGGTATGCTGCCCACACTGTTGTAATAAGTCCTAAGACCCCGTAGGAGAATATTTAGGTCTAAGATCTGCATATACGAACACCAGAAATAATTGTCGTTTTCATGTTTTCTACAGAGCCGTCTCTCAAATCTGTCAGCTCTGTGACGTCCATCGACACTTTAATAGGAACTAAATAGTTTGTTACGAGTTGTGGCTCACTTCTTGAGGTCACAACTACTTCTTCGTCCAGACTGTTTTCATTAAAGTGTCTTTTCTTCATTGACGTAAAGTGCGGGTTATTACTGTCTGGTCAGCAGTGAAGTTGCATTCCGGGAATTCTAGTGTGGATGTCAAATACACCCTTTAATCGAAATACCGTTAAGTGTTCGGTTTATGCACTTTATGTTGCTGCAGTCAGCATAATGACTAAGCTGGACGACCGATGGAACCAATTCGATTCCCGACGAGGACAAAAATATTTACGCCCTTTCAGATACTCGGGCGCCAATTCATCTTCCCACTGAGCGAAAGCCGGAAGCCTTTGGCGGGCTGTGAAGCGGCAGTGGAGTGAAAATGCCCACTCAACTCCATCTAATGTCGAGTTTAAGAATAAATGGAGTTTTAACTCCACTCCCTGAAGCGCCTTCAAGGCGTGGTGGTTTTGTAAGCACAGGGACAAGTTCAACTTTGCTGTATAAGAACTCGGAGCATAATAGAACTCCACACTGTGTGCAGAAGGATAGGCTGTCTTTAAGACATAACCTATAATACGATACGAGGCAGACAGAAGGCCTGCGGGCTATTTATTGAGAGTACGTGACACCGCCACAAGGAGCGCTATGTGTGCATAAGTCATTGCAACAGCAGCACACTGGTACTTGCACATTCTGGAAATAATGACCCTCCTAACTCATATTTTTGAAGCTGTATTATGTAAGAAAATTTTTTGAACCTAAGAGAGGTGATGTAACAGTGGACTGGTGAAAATTATATCACAAAAAGTTTAGTGAGGTACACGTACAGTTATGGGGGAATTTAATTAGCATAATGAAATCGCAGAGAAAAGTTCTGCGGGGCGGTGGGTCATGTAGCACGCAACAGGACGATGAATAATACAGGCATTTCAGTAACGAAACCAAGAAAGCTGACGCTTGTATGACATGTACAGATGGGAGGATGTTATTGAAATTAATCTTAAAAAATAAGGTTTGGAACAGGGGGCTGGACCCGTTTTAGTTTTCAGGGGCCACTAGCTTGCTTTTTTGAAGAATGTAATTGTCTGGTTGTCATAAGGAGCAGGAAACTTTTCTTTCCCCGGTAGGAATGGTGCCGTCTTCACGTGAAGGAGTCCGTTCCGTGACCTTAGTTCTTTACTTAGTGGATTAAGTCATTTACTGTATAGTTGTGGCTCAGCTTGAAGAACCTGGAGGATGTTTGTAACAAGACTGCTGACTTACCTGTCTCTTATAAGTGCATACATAAAGTGATGGAATTATTTCTTCTGAATGCAATTTCTTTGACGTTTTAGTTTTTGGTGCCTTAGAAATTCATGGCATTTCATGAGGAAAACATGATTGCTGATTTAGGCTTACGTTTATACCTTCAAAAAGAAAGCAAAATTATGAGATAACTGTTCAGCTTCTCTCTGTGTGTGTGTGTGTGTGTGTGTGTGTGTGTGTGTGTGTGTGTGTGTGTGTAGGCACATATATCATGTTTCAACTTTTGAATAAAATGGCTTCTTTGAACAATATTTCTTGCGAACGTGAACACTGGAGTCTGCCCGAATACCAGACTTTTTCAATTTCCTGCACTCAGCACTATATGTATTAGCTGCGAGTCTGGAGATTTTCATAGCGGTGTTGTGAAGATTCAAGTTTTCTGAGAAGTTACTCTCTACCCTTATGTAAGTAGCTTGGTAGATATTTACCGAACGACACATCCCAGAAGACGGTGCCAGTACCGTTACTGTTCAACGCAGGGAGAACCTCAGATCCCTGACGAAACAAAATGACTGCTGATTCTTTGCCCACCAGTGGGCTGTACCTGCGGTGGCATATTTATATCTGGAATCATGCTTTCCTCACATCTACAACATTACATAAGCATGTGCAGTAACATGTCTGTATCTGCACTAAAACACTGGCGTCTGCAGTAATTTATTTGTATCTGCAGTAATGCATTTGTATCTACAGTGACTAAATATAAACGCCAATGCAGAGTCACACACAAAGCCACCACACTTTCCTTCCCTTCTATGCATGTGCCATTGGTCTAGTGAAGCATCGATACAGTTTTGAATTTTTCGTTCGAAAGGAAAGGAGCCTTTACAGCTCATTTGGAGCGAGGACTAGGCTACGGGGTGGAGACCCGAGAATCGATGTTTGATTCCCGGCAGGTGTAGAGATTTTCTTCTACTGTACAGCATCCAAACGGGAAATCGGTCATCCGGCCTCCTACCCAGAGGGTACAGGAAGTTCTGTCTTTGCAGGTACATCGCCAAGGCATGTTAACCACTCACCTCCGTGCCATAAAATATTTAAGTTCTTGCCGCTATAACTCGACTCTCCGTGCGTCATACTTAAGAATAATGACAACTTCAGCTTCATCTTTAACCCTTTAAAGACGAAGCGTATCTGTTTTATATAAGGACTCAGTGCGTACCGCGCTGTAAACACTCTGCACTTCGGTTATAAAAACCAGTCTCTTAATGCTTTATAAGGCAAAAGTTGCTGTTTGTTCTGAGATCCGTACAAAACACATAAACACAATGTGCGCACCACGTTGATTTTTTTAATGTTAAACCTGGTCGTACGTAGAGTTACCGCTAGGCTTTAAAAGGTTAATGGCACAGAATGTCCTTTCTCAATTTTAAATAAAAAGCGTCGGGGTATTCTAAAATACTTCTCTTTTTTGCTTCATAAGGAAATAACAAATCAAGTTCATGTGTTGTTCGTATTTACATTAAAGGAGATGCGTTATAAATGTGTATTGCTGTACTGTCCACTCTTTTGTTTTTTCTGCGGTTGTTGGCGCACCAGAAGCGGGTTATAATAAAGTACAATCCTCTGCATGACGAGGAGAGCCAATAGAAACGTGGCCAAGCGTAGCGGAATGTTCAACAGGGCTGAGGGCCTTCACAGGATATCCTCACCTCTATACATTTGGCCTCTAGGTCTTTCCCACAAACGAAATGTAGGAAATGATTCAATTCAGAAATAAATATTTAAAATGATTTAATGGGCTATAGTTATACTAAATACGCCAGAAAATGTGCGCGTAGTCTAACAGTTCAGGTTTATTCGCATATTCCGTGCTTTTTGCCTCTATAAGCCTAAGACTTCCGGAAAGAATATACAGGATATTACAGGCATGCTGAGGCCCAGTGGGGCATTAACAGGGCTGCTCTGAGGACGAAGATCGTTTGTCACTATATTCACTACTCTTAGTTCGTTATTTGTCTCCCCCCCCCCCCCCCCCCCGTGGCTTCCAATAGGAACTGTGTCTTACTGACTTAATTTCCAGATTTGGATCGCATGCTAAGAAAGTATTCTCCAATTATTTTAATCTCCGTAACAGTGTGCAGTGTCACAGTTTCTTAAAGCCACATTCTCATTCATAGTCTACCATTTTCTGTACAATGGTTCAATGTAAATGCTGTATCAGTATTGGGTTAATGATATTAGGCACATTGAAGTACTCACAGCTGAGCGTTAATTCCAAAGCCCAGTAACTGTGAGACTAAGACGTCATTGAAAAGTTTGAGAGGTATAAGTGAACAAGTAATGATTAAATGCGCCAACAGATTTGGAAACTGGTGATAATGTTAAAATAGAGGTATTGCATGTTGCTAAAAAGGGATCATACCGCAAGGCTGGCGAAAAATTCAAGGTTAGCGAGTAAAATTTTCATGTGAGCGATTTTTGTACGATCATCTCGATATCCTAATTAGCTACATTACGTTAGATGGAAACGATATCTAACAAAGACCTTCCCGATATAGACACATCCCCTATTCGCACAGTGAAAGGAGCAAATGCAATCCACCAACTGCTCTTTCCATAATCAAGTAAGTACTAAGAATTTACATGATGATACCAAAATCATTTAAATTGATCAAGTGCTGTAAACCATGCTTAGAAAATTTCAGAAAGCACGAATGCAGAAATACACATTACAAGGTACTCCAAATGCTGATGTTTTAAGCAGCTTGTGATAAAGAGCAGGTAATCTACACATTATGAAATCGTAGCTGCACAGAACGTGAACCATATCACTTGCTAAGAAACCACTCTTATCGCTTAGAGTAAATGGAGACATATTCTTACAGAAACACAACTGAGTAAGACTACATACCGACGGAGACAGATAAGACCGTAAAGTACAGGGACATTATGATATTGGCGAAATCCAAGTTATGAACTGGCATAGCATATGAGGAAAGTGAGACGAATGATTTTCTCTTGAAAACATATATATTAGTTTTAATATTGCGTGGAAATACGTGGGATCTCAAGGTTTTATTTTAAGAATATACCCATGGCGTTGTAATTTTATATATATTTTTTATTTTCTTATTTTTAATACGAACCTCCTGAAGATGGTCTGTGTAACAATCGAAACATGTTGCAGTGAACTACAGAATAAAAAAGGGGAGAATTTTTATGCAGATTGTAATTTATTTTGTCAACACGACAATAACTGACACGTAGCTTGAGACATCTGTGATATAATGGAGTAAGATTTTGAGTTCACCTCGACTCTGTTTTATGCGGTGTTGTAATTTTACTGACAGTGTAGATGAGGTCTCCACTCTTTTAGGATGTGGCCACGCGTTTCTGGGTAACTGGTGTCCGGCGTTTCGAGACAGTTTTGATATCATCTTCAAGGGTCGAAATGTCCAATGTCTTCTTGGACAATTCGATCTTTGAAGATGTGACTAAAACGCTTCTGGAAACATCGGCCACCAAACACCGACTGGCACGGCGACACGTCCCAGAAGAATGGAGATATGAAATTACCTTCCCAACAATCGCTTTATTTTTACAAGGACAATGAGATTTTCATAACAGCACAGGAATGCATTTGTGAGAAAGGAGAGGTCTTGTCTACAACCTCTCATTCTTACTTTCATGTGTAAAAGCCTTATAATTGTTGAGATTATGGTGAAACATTAATTCTTACGGATCTTTGTTTCAGAAGTCAGTGGAAAAATCTCCTTATGCCAGAACCTGTTAATGCCTCTTCTACTGGTAAGTAAATTCGATAGGAGTTTACTTTTAACAAAGCTATTTCTATAGCCAAGAGAGACTAATTCTCCGTAAAACAGCCAAGATGTGTCTACAGTTGCATAATGCCATGCAACATTACAAATATCTTGATCATTGTCAGTATCTGGAAGTAAGTCCATTCATTATCAGAGATATCTGGAATATTTTAGCTTACTTTTTATAGTGTTTGGGACCATCAATGTGAATAACAGAAGAACCACTGATAAAATATTTTGCTTTACGGTCTGAGGATACTGAGGAAAACGTGACAGCACAGTTGAGAGTCTGTCACCTCTTTCTTATGTGCTTCAAGAAGGCAACTGGGTAGAAGTTTCGTGTGACCTTCTCATTTATGTTAATGTACCAGTTAGGCTAATTAAGGTGGGTTTGAATGAAAGGATATAATAAAATCTGTAAAGGTAAACGTTTCTTGTTTTAAATAGTTCGAAATAATGAGAACATTTATCTCAAATTCACCACTAAGAAGATGTATGAAATAGGAATGATTAAACCAAAGTGGATAACATGGCGAAGACATGTAGCAGGCGTGGAAATGATTAGATATACGGCAAGAATCAATCGAATTCCGGCTCTGATGCTGTCGCAAAAATATGGCTTGGCAAATAAACAAATAGTAGAAGTTTTCTGTTTGTTCACATTGTGACAGTCAGAGATTGACGAAAAGAAAGTTGTATTTGAACGAATTCATCCGTAGCGGCCTCTGCGTAAGTTTATTTTATTTTATTTTATTTTATTTTATTTTTTTGCTTTACGAAGCAGCGAAGGAGAATATCGTTCCCTTCCAAACTCGTGAAAACAGCCACAGAAGAAAACTAGATGCTTCAAACTGTTTAGACAACTGAAGCTCTGTCGCTTACCCGTGTCTTCGAATGGTTTAAAAGATGCAGAGAGGGACGTGAGGACGTTGAAGATGATCCAAGAAGTGTGTGGGCATCAACTGCTCGAAATGAGGAAACAGTTGCTAGAGGTTTGAAGTGGTGGCCAGGGACCGTCGAATGACAGAAAAATTGCTGAAGGATCGATTGCATTTCAACGGAGATAAAGTTCTTCAGATTCTTCATGAAGACTGCGAAAAAGGAAGATGTGAGGAAACTTTCCTCCACACAGACTTACGGACGGACAGCAGGAGAACAGAGTGTAAACTTGTGAAGAATTTATCTAGACCAGACCCGCTCAAACCTTTAGCTCGCAGGCAGCATTTTGCTCGCGATAGAGCCTCATGTTGCCCGCGGAGGCATTTGAAATGAGGAAACTTCTTCTAACTCTTTCCCTGGGAAAGGCAGGGTAGAACCCCGAAGCAATTTTGAAAACTTACGAACTGTTTATTTGTAGAGACATAAGTTACATTACTAATCAATTTTGTAAAACTAATCTAGAAAATGCAACACGCTAACCTACGTTATGAATTGCACTTTTTGTACATTTTTCCTATTATCATCAGTATATTTTATTGCATATGATATATAGAAAAACACACAGGCAAAGTTATATTCCCTCGTTTAATTATACGTATATTTATTCATTCTTTATTTTTTTATTGAATTTCATGTTACGTTGCCAGCATGCTGACCAACTTTTGCTCAAGTTGCCCGCACCACGTGAAAGGTTGAGCAGTCCTGGTCTAGACAAACTTTCCTAGTTGCATCATTCCCGGAGACGGGTTTCATGTGTTTCAGTATGATCATGAAACAAACTTTTACAGCACTGAATGGAGTACATTTTTGTCATCGAAGCCCAACATTTTCAGTTGCAGTAGACGAGGATCAAAACAACGATGATCGCACCCTTTGATATGCAGGATATAATTTGCAGGGAATTTGTGCCTGAAGGAAACATGTTAACAGAGAATTCTGCTGCCAGGTGCTGGAAAGGTTATTGAAGCGGATTTCGATAGGGTAGCCACAGTTTCGAGCGCCCCGTTTCCTTCTGCACGACAGTCCCCCTCCTTACTGTGCTACGAGATTGAAGTGCTTCCTAGCGAATCGCGGCGTGATGGAGAGTAGCCACCTACTTCATTCACCTGACCTCGCGCAAGTTGGCTTTTTGTATTGCTTTGAGTAGAACCTGCCCTGAAAGAAAAAAGATTTCAGGACGGCGAAGATATCAAAAAGAATGTAAACGCCGAATTAACTGCTGTTCCTCTGGACGCCTTTGATGACTATTTTGTACAAATTTTAAAGAGACCTTAAAAGTGTGTTGCAGTCTAGGCAGATCACTTTGAAGGAAAATAGAACAGCAAATTTATAGCTTGACGTAGTCCAGTCAAACTTTCTGCCTTGAAATTAAAGCGAGGAGACCTCCTGGAGAACTAGGAATACTTAAGAGCATAATATTAAAATGGATGATGTAAAGTAGGAGGACATAGCTTCGAATCATCTTGCTCAGAATTGGTTACAGTGGCGGACTCTTTTTAAATACGGTGATGAACCTTCTGTCTGTGTAAAGTCCTTTTAAATTTCTAATGATGCAGTGACAGTGGCTGCTTAAGAAGGTACCTGCGCCTGTGAGATTGTCTGTTGCAAGTTATTCTTTATGAATAGATGGAGAAATATGTAAACCTGTTAAATACATTTTGGCAGCTTCTCTAAGTAACAGGACTTCTGTACTATTTAATTTTAATGATAAGCTGTTTTCTGGTTTCGAGGGGCGTGGGTGGAAAGTATAGCATGTAGAAGAACTAACGTAGTAATACCAAATTCGTCTTATGGGACCTGATGCCAGCCTGTCCGAAATCTTTTAGCTGAAGAGTAAAGTAGAATCCACTTCATCAAGAGTCCCCAGGCGTACTGGAAGCTTTTATCCTCATGATGAAGAACAGTTTTCTTTTTCTTATTTCTAGGGAGAGAAAGCTGAAGAGCCTGCAAACACTAACTAATCAAAAGATATCCCATCTCTATTAGCAGCTGAGTAGAGGTTGTGCTGATGATGCTGCTTTTCGGCTAGAAGGGAGAGGTTATGGTTTATATATAAAGAATGGGATGAGCTAAATTGAGTTAATAGGCTTAATGTTTACGTCGTGGATAACAGACATGTTATTAAGGACTAATTTCCACGAAACTTGAAGCCCACTTGCTGCAGGTGATGACGGAGTGAGAGGTGAATGTAAACTTGCCTCATCTATCTAAAAAGGCATTGCTTTATAGGAGTTAGTATCGTAACGAGGTGAATCCCAAGTCAGTGTTTTCCAAACTGTGGTACTGTGCCTTTCAAGGCGAATGGTATTGTGACATAACAAGGTAAATGAAATAGGAATCTTAATATTGGAAATCTGTATGGAATGAAAGAGAATTTGCGATATTTGAGGTTCTGAAGGGGGTTGGGGTAACTAAGTCGGTATAACGACCAGCGAAGAGCTGGACGTTTCGGGATTCGAATCCCGGTGAAGGCAAGAGATTTTCTCTTCTCCACGTCCGTCCAGACCGGCTGTGTGGCCCACCCAGCCTTCTGTGCACTGGGTACGGGGGCTGTTTCCAGAGGATAAAGCGCCTGGGGGGGGGGTGGTGTTGAACACCCATTCCATCAAGCACCGAGGGTGAGAAAGTGTAGAGCTATACCTCTACTTGCGCTGCGTGCCTTCTATGGCCAGTGATGGGGAGACCTTTACCTTTACCTGAGGTTTTAACAGCGGCATTGATGAAGAGTCAAGTCCTCTGGTGTATGACACCGTATTGGCTAGTAGGCCTACGTGGTAACCGACATTATGAAGGAGCCTTTTGCCTTCATCTTCAGGGCCTAAGCTTTCTACCAGAAGGGATTTAGTAAACAAACGTTCTTCGCAACAAAATAGATGCAACTAACAAGTTTGCAGTATAGTCACTATACTACGACGTTGTCAGTACGTTATTGTACAGAGCCGATGGCAGAGTGATTCAAGTATGATGATTTTGAAAGGACCTGGAAGGAAACTGTCGTGTTCTAGTCGCAGAATTAGCCGCCATTTGCCTGACGGAAATGAGTAAAACACGAAAAACATCAGTCAGTACAGTCAGGTTACCAACCGAGATTCAAACTGATTACTTCCAGTAGAACAGTGCACCGTTACAGTGTGTCGCTCGGTACAGTGCTTCGCGGAGTGTTAACAGTCTCTGGATTAACCAATGAAGATATGCAGAAGTCGGAGAGTGCTGTTTCTGCGCTCTTGTAAAACTTTGATCTTTCCAAAGTGGTGTGGCTTACTAAACTGTCACAGTACAAGGTGACAGGAGATCCAGAACTCAACTGCGTCGATTAGTGTAACGGTAACCTTATGAGTTCATATTCCGAAGCTAATGACATATCAGACTCGAACTGATTACCGCCTATTGTGTTTGCTATTTATCGTGTCTTTCCTTCTTCTGTGTAGGAAGGTGATGGTTTACCTTCAAATGTGACACAACATGCTTTCAGTAATTTAATTACTGACTGGCTGTGATAACCTGCAATGTCACTGTAATCTGTGTAGCGTCTGCAGTTGAAACAGACAAGTAAATGATTTAAGACGGAAATATTGACGTAAATACTGACAGTGATTCCGTCCCTGCGACACTCTTAGGGTAGCATCGTCTAAAAGCCAGCAACAGTCTCCGTGTAGTTCGTGGTGGTATGGCGACTAGAAGGACTAGACGGGGAGTCACGGACAAGGTTTTTTCTCATCGCGTCCAAGTACAGGTGAAATCTGGGACCCATGCAACCTTGTAACGAATGGTTACTGGGGCTGATCTCCGAGGGTAAGGCAGCCGGAGAGTGTGGATGGTCATTCTTCTGTCTTTATGGTCGAGGTCACGGATGTGTCAAGCTACAAACAGACCTCCACTCAGGATTCAAGTCTTCAGAATTCTTACGCCATGTCGATACAGTCCAACATCTCTGAAATCTTGAATCTGGAAACTGGCATACCTTCACTACACGCACCTCTTCATGTAAAGCAAAGCAAAGTAAAGTAAAGTAAAGTTCACCGTAAAACAGACCATGAAGGCACAGACAGCGAGTGGAGGTATAGCTGTAGTCTTTCTTCATCCTCGGCGCTAAATGGGGTGGGTGGTTAATGCCGCGCCCCGACCGCTTTTGTACCGGAAAGGTAAGGTAAAGCAGTCCCATTCCAGGCCTGGGCAGGCCCTGAGGGTTCCAGGAGGTTCAGGCTCCCAGATTTCTAGACAATCGGTACTTGAATGTGGTAAGGTTGTCAGCCCTACGCACCGGCCGCCTTTACCCCCCAGGAAACATTTGTGTTAGAGGCTGAGTCGACCCCAGGGCCACAGTGCGACCAGAAGGATTATGTCGATGAAAAATTCCAGTGGCACCATCGGGAATCGAACCCGCGCCCTTCAGGTTTGTAGCGCAGTGCCTCAAACAACTACGCCACCGCGGCCCCTTTGTACCGGAAATGTCTCTCTAACCGATGTACAGGAGGCTGGGTGGGCTGAACGGATGCGAAAAATCTCGCTCCCACCGGGATTCGATCCCCGGACCGTCCAGTCCGTAGCGAGTCGCAGTGCCGACTGTTACTGTACTTAATTCAGCGCAGGAACAAATTTTCCCTCTCATGCCTCTATGAGCCTTATGCGTGTAAACTGTGCAGTTGACAAGCGCCAAACACGTAAGAATCAATGAAGGAGTCAAGATCTGCCGTCTCTGTATTTTGTTTGCCCTGCAGCATTAACATCTGTAACATAAGCGTCAAGCTGTTTACATGTTTACCCGCCCAGCCTCACCCCGCAACCTGTGAAACATGAATACCCCACGTTGCTATAGGGAAACTCTACCACTAGCAGCTACACCTGCACTTGTTGCACAAATTTATTTGGGAACTCTTGAGTCAGATTTCCGGTCCTGCGTGATAAGAAAAAACTGGGCTTCAGGTTTCTACCGGTTATCAACATACTTAACACCAACGTACCACAGGCTCTTAAATGGCCAGTTATGTTGTGATTTTTCAGTACAACATTCGCGATTGTTTGATTTCACGGACTCGCCCACAAGAAGTCGGACATGTTCACATGTCCGCAATTTTATCCAATTTCATATCGAGTTAATAGACGGACCTGTAAACTTCAGTATTATCGAGGCGCAAATAGCCATAACTGCTGATGACGCCCTTTAAAGATAATCACTCACTCCTTCACCGGCCACGTGATGATAGTTTCTACGTAAGCATATACTTACTGGTTCCATTGCCATAGTGAGTTTCACTGCCGCGAATACTGTGGGGCACAGATTCTGTTATTCTTTCTTGGGTGATTTCACCTTCAAAGCCCTGACACTCATGTGGATATAGACGTATAAAGAGTCAGTTCTTGTGAAAAAATTTCAAACGTTTAGGAGCCACACAAAAAATCAGAATTGCATTTACGAAGAAATCGTGAGCAGATTAAATTTGGGGAATGCTGGCCAACATTCAGTTCAAAAACCCTTGCCTTCCCGTTTGCTACTTGTTGTATTATGCGGTCTTGAACCTTGGTATGCTACTCTAAGGGAAGAACATAGATTGAGGGTTTTCGACAATAAGGTGCTGAATAAAATCTTGGACCTAAGATGGCGGAAGTAACAAAGAATAAAAAAAAGTTCCAAATTAGGAGCGTAATTTTTTGTGCTCGTCACCAAATATTATTTGGGTGATCAAATCAGGTGATCAAATCAAACAGGATGAGAGGGGAAAGACATGACATGTGTGGGGGAGAACAGAAATTCAGAGAGGGTCTTGGTGGGAAGACTTGAAGTAAAGAGACCTCTGTCAAGACCTAGGCGTGAATGGGAGAGTAACACGAAAACGAATCTAAAGAAATAGGGTGGTACGGCTTTGATTGGGTTCATCTGACTCCGGACAGGGGAAGAGGGAATGTTCTTGTGGAATCGATAATGAAATGTGGATTCCATAAATTCGGGAATTGTTTTATATCTTCGGAACTAGTTGCTCCTCAAGAAGGTCTTTACTTCATAGTGTCTGTCAGTTCCTACGTTGCAGAAAACACCGCGTCTTACAAAGTCCATTGTTTAACTCAATGCAAGGGTATGATCGCTGATAGTTCTCAGAATCATAAGAAGCTCGTAAGTGCAGAGTTGTATAATGTTGTTTACTGTGATACTGCCGTGCGTGAAGGTTAAAGTTGCTGTGGTAATTACAGAATTTGTTCTAGATCAGATGACGTTAACAATTCATTTATCCTATGCCTTAGTGCACAAATGGGTCTTGGAACTGTTGACGATACACAATTATACCATTCATTTGGTAGGACTAAGAGTTTCGGAAGTATGCAGATATGATAACATGTTTCTAGACTGAGATTCGAATGACGTGTACTTCTGTCTCCTCATACAGGAGAGGTGTCTCACTGCCGAGTTTGTCTGTTGTAATTAGCATTTAAGCATAATAAGAGAGGCCAAGAGACGTGACGTGACGTAACTAAAGATGTGGCGGATACAGGAAGTTAGTGTGTCTGTGTTCCCGCCAGCCAGTGTTACACACATCAGTTGAACGAAGACTTTCAACGTATGATGCCACGAACTACATTCCGAGATGGAGGGAGAAATTGCCTGTTGCTATTAACTTCAAACCTGTAAACGCCTCTATGTGAGATTTCCAATTCTATCGAGGGGGAAATATTTGGGGTAGAGGCGAGTGGTTTTATTAAATTGGATGACTAGCCTAAGGGGATGAGGGTTAACGGAGGAGGACTGTCATACCGATCCGAATGAGACGGAACTCTGTAAAATTGCACGGCTTTTCCTTCCGTATTCTTGTCGAGAAAAGAAACTTTTCGAGCAGTCAGGAATCTCCTAGACTTGGGGTGATAGGCCTGCAAAAAAAAAAAGGTATTTGGAATGGTTTTGTCTTATAGAATATTTTTCCTCTATTGCATCATGTGCTTCATTTGCATTAAGAAGAACAGGAATTGCATAAATTGCCAATATCGATTACATCGATCTTCCTTGGCCTCCATGCCTTATTGTTACCTTATTGTTACCTTATTGTTACCTTATTGTTTTTTGTGTAGCACAGGCGAAGAGGCAGGTGTTAGCAGGGCTCTGACCTCGACAGCAGCTCTGCTGTTTCGGCAACGTACGCTCATGCAAATTCGTCCGTTTGGGCTTATGAATCTCCAGGCGGCTTCGTGGCCGAAACATGTCGCATGATATTAATAAAAACTAAAGAATAAGATATTTTGTTGGCTTGTCTGTAAAACTGGAAACAGAAGGGTCTCCTGTCTGCCAAACCTAAACGTTTGCTTTAGAGAACTAACAACTTTGCAATTGGCGACTCCCCGTATGTCTCTTGCGCACCTGTTTGGCTTGCCGAAAACTGTAAATAAAGTACGTAATAGTAAAGTGCTTTTAATTCTTTTGTACAATTGTAAATAGTGAATGTCAGTACAGCACAACACAGACTCAATATGTTTATTTATATATTGTCCATTAATATACAAGGCATGTTTCTTTCTTGCAGACCATAATCAGGTGTGTTCACTAACAAATTTGCATGCTTTCTTGCGAGATCTCACAAGTGTCAGGTACAATCAAGTATTACAGAATAAGATTATACATTATGTATATTAGTATACTTTTTAATTAAGCCAGCCTTCCGGAGGCAACCATATACAGAGGAGCCAACTTTGCTTCTCTTCACCAATTTTTATTCTGATTTTAGAAGATCTTTTAACTATCACGCCGGATATGTGCTCATATTAGACTAGTAAGGCTACAAAATATATTTCGAGTCTGCGGGACTACAAATCCTGATGAACACTCATAATTTATTTCACTACGATGCTAGAATTATTGGACAGTGCTGAGAAGACGGTTTCTAATAACGTGTATGGAATTGTTCGTCTGTGTCTTACCTAGAAACATTTCGGAAAAGAAAATTTATAGCTGAGATTTAGCTTAATATTGAAATATATCTATCAAGACTATGGTCTTCTAGGATACGACGCCGTGTAGTTTGCTACATAGGTAGCTACTGATATTTTTGTCTTCAAGTAGGTGATTGATACGGGAGATTACTCTGTGTCATTGGGTCGCGTTAAGAAGACACATGGAACCACGTTACAGAAGACCCTAATCTTCTTATTCACCTTTATGGGAACCTGAAATCTCGCAAGTTCTGCTTAGTCTGCTTAAATGTTGTAGTAAATTTTAAAAAAATTTAAGATACCTTTCATATCAAATTGAATTTGCTGTCATGGAATCCGATTTTTCCTTTAGATCACTCTTTTAACCTTCAATTTTAAACTCTGCAAATAGAAAATAAACTGTGGTTATTGTGATAATGTTGGGCACACAGACTCATACAAACTGCGAAACATTACCCAGGTTCCGTACCGGGTCTCTTTCACCGGGGTAAAGCCGCCGGGGCGTGGTGTTGACCACCCTCCCCCGTCAAGCATCGAGGGTATAGAAAGAGTACAGCTATGCCCCTACTGCCTCTCTGGTCCTTCACGGCCTGTTCTACGGTGAAACTTACTCTTGTAGATGACAGTGTAGAGAGATGGGTATGACGTCTACGTTAAGCTCTCGTTTTATTAACTTCATGGAAATGAAGTTTTACGGTAGGTCTAATTAGATGAGCTCTGCTAAATTACGCGCAGTGAGTTTTACAACATAATATTTTCCTCTTAATTCAGTATTTACACGATTTTACATGCTAGGATCAGGAAATTCCCTCTCTTCGTCTGGGATGTGGTTGACTGCCTAGCTTATACCATAGCGTAACTAACTGCGGGCAGAAGAGTTCCTTTTGGGAGCTAAACAATTTCTCGTCCATTCAAGAATTTCCTGAGGGTTCGTTACAATGTTCACAGGATCCGCCACTGGTCCCGATCGTAAGGCAGATGAGTTATGTCTAAAGTCTGAAATACTATTTACTTAAGGTGTGTTTTAATGTTTTCCGTGTATACACACCTACGTCCTCAAAGTGACTTCTTTCCTTCAGGGTTTCCTAAAATCTTTGCAGTTCTCTTCTTTCCTGTGCGAGGCACATACAACACCCACTTATCATACTTGAATTCATAATCCTGGTAAGATTTATATTTGAACCGTCAGAGAAGGAATATCTTTCAAACTAAGAAATATATAATTGAGAATGTACTGGGGATAATGATTCGAACGTCACACGGATATTCTACAGCTGTACTTGCACATTGCTTCTAACGGAGTGTTTACGGCAATTCATAAGTCGCTTTAACAGCTCTAACTGCTATGCGTGTTAGAAAAGCTGAAATTGACTTTCGTATCATTTGGTACGCAACTTATTACGCAGGTCTGCAGTAGGAAACGGCAACACTTAGAAGTCAACAGAATATGTACATTAGACAGGGTGTTCTCAAATTGTTGGTCGTGAGCCATGTGGAAACATCTTTAAGTTTTTCCTCAGGAATTTTATTCGAGCTCTGACTTTTGAGTATTACTGAGCTTATAATTCGGTTTTCCACCTGCTTCGTTTTCTTAGCAGAGGCACAAGAATTCTCTGTACGGCAGGCGGTATTTTATTCACTGAATTATTTTGTACGTTGCGAACTGCTTGGCTCGAACTGGCACAGATATTTACTTTCTCTTCTGTAAATACAGAATAGTAAAGCTAAAGGACTTTTGATATTATTGGTAGCTATAGGAATGCAGATCTCTTAGAATAGTCAAACTGTGTGGAGTTACAATCTGACAGAGCAGGGCTAAATTCCGCTGGTGCTAGGTGGAAGTATTCTATGGTTTTGAGCCCAGCAGTGGGGAAGCATATAAAAGTCGGACCTGCAAACGCAAGGATGTTTCAAAGTGTTGTGCAAAGGCGGATGCTTAACACACTTCTTTATTGTATTACTACTGGTGGAGAAGGCTGTCTCGGAGGAAAACTTTGGCAGGTGTCTTCGAAAGGAGAAATGAGCTTTCCTTCGTTCGTTACATAATCTGTCTTGCGACGAGTCAGTAGGCTCTTCCAATGCGAGTTCTCAACACAGTGCGATCTAGTTCTTCCTCTTTCAAATCTCAGTATCTTCTGTTTTCCTTAAAGTATTCCAGTAGCTGCTTAGGTCTTCTTCCCCGTCTTCCCTTCCCCTGTTCGGTAACTACTTTAAAAAGGCAGTTCCTACGCAAAATGTGATAAATCCAGCTAGCCTTCCTTCGTTTTACTGCGTGAAGGATTTTCCTTTCCTCCTCATTCCATGTAATACTTCTTCATTTTTCACACGATTAGTCCAAATGATCTTCACCCTCTTTCTCCAGCACCAGACTTTAAAAGTTTAAAAAGTACCTCTGATCTATTTTCCGAAGTGTCAAGTTTTCAGCACCATACAGAGCTATACTCAAAATGTGGCATAAATGATTTATAAGAGTGTTTAAAGATGAAAGGTACAGTAGTGCACACGTGTCCGTTGACTGTAATTTGAAAATGCTTTTAGATTATTTAAAAGCTGAACGTCCTTAACACCTCATTGCAAGGTGACTGTGATAACATCTGTAACTCTTCGGCAAATTGAAAATTTTATTAGGAAAGTTGATTTGTGGCAGAGTAATGTAAAATTTTGTACATGTTTCGTACTTTGAAACATTTTACTAAAAAGAGTAACACACGTTGAGCGAATGTGTGAACAGTTGTGTATTAAGTCACATTTATTCTTGACATTTCACCCTCATTGTTATCTTTAAGATGCAATAAGGCAAAGGTTTGACTAGACAAGACACTAATTCGATGCTGTATTGATGATTGGTACAGTCATTACGGCCAAGGAAGAGCATTTCATTTCCGACACTTCTTTGAAAACACAGTTTTCGAAAACGTCTCTTGCTTAACTTTGCATCAGGATGTAAAATGACTATAAATGATTAACAAGGAAGCTATTAGCAAATTACTGCCTTTGCAACATTTTACTTGTGCGTGTCTGAGTTTGCTGCAGTTGACGTTTTTAAGGACAAATATCGATCAAAGCAAATTTGCTAGGACAAGAGACGGCTTTTATCTGAAAAATGAAATTTATGTTTCAGGAATTTTGTGATAGTAAGCGCTTTTGCCGTCAGGATTATAAAGTTTTCTAGAAGTGCATTTTTTAGGACCGTAGAAACTCATTTTATGAGGTTGTAAGGTTTTGTTACCTTTATATGTAAATAAAAATTTAATTATTAAAATTTATCTGTACACTTATTTTTTGTATGAAACCAACCCAAATGAAATCGTTAATTTTTTCCCATTGTGGTGAGGTGGGGGGTCACACAAATTTATTGAACATTTTAGGGGTTTCAGTATCCCAAATTTCGAAGTCTGCTGTTTGATACTATTGCCGAAGCCAGTTAAAACCTTCGGGTGTTCAAGTGGCTTTTGTTAGGACTCATATTCGGCTTATAACTGGCCCCTGACCCCATTTGGCACCACACCCGTGAGATGGGTTTATACTGCTGTCAGGTCATGGCCCTTCGTCTGAAATTCGAACAAGGTATCCAAGTGCTTCCCTCACGAGCTGCTTGCGCCTGCTCAAAGTTATGCGCCATCCGATATGCGCATTTGTTAAAGTTCGGGATAGAATATCAATAGTCCCTTGTCTTTCACTTTCTTCTTTTTTTCTATTCCAGTGTTTTGTTTTTTATGTGTGCGTTTCTTATGTATGGGGATGAACGGGGTAAAGGGGATGGTGGCGGAGGGTTGTGTTAAAGGAGAAAATCGAACATCGGGTGGAGCTTTTTTGAATGAAAATGGAAAGGCGTGGCTTGGATAGGGATGAATACGATATCAGCCAATGGGGTTTGACTTTGGAAGAAGGTACCTTGTTGTAAGAGTGAAAGATGACACTTTATTTTCTGCAGTAGGATACTTTAAAATTGGGTTTGCGTAAATTAATTTTATATGGACAGTACAGAATTGAACTCGGTTTATAACCACTTCGGTCTCTGCGACAGTTCAGCTATAGCGTCATATATTCTGTGGTACCAGGTAATTACCCACAAGGCACGTGGATTTCTACCTTGCTTAGTGCGACATACGTAAGAACATCTACCTCGGAAATAACGTCACTGCCAATCATGCGTTCCGATATAACTTTCGAAGAGGTGTGCTATTTTGAGAATTCAACCCTCTTCTCGTTCTTGGGAAAGCACACCCTCTATTCTTTCAGGTATCTATATAAATTTCAGGCCTGGAAAATGACAATAGTAACGGTAATTCGTGATTTCAGGCTTCCGCCGCGTTGTAAATGAGATATTTGTCCTTCTGGGATGTTACACGGCGTAGATTACTTGTTAGTTACCAGTTTTTCTTGGACGGCTTGACCCTTGAAGATGGGGCCGATAGGTTGTCGCGAAACGTCGGTACGTAACTACCAATCCACGATGCGTAACATCCCAGAAGAGCGAAGATCCCAACGGTAAATCAGTTTGTGCGTAAGGTTGCCCGTTACTTGTCTACTGCAGTAAACATCAGACCGGTACAGTGATAACATGGCTTCGGTGACGAACCAAGAAGGTTTTTAGCGTGGAAGGAAAATTTAAAGTGATATGAGAAATATAACATGAAAAACAAAAGAAAGCTGACATGTGTCGGGAACTTGGTCTTGTAAATTCTACAATCCAAAAGACTGGAAAAGCATAGCCGAAATGATTAGTGCCTTCGAACGGAAAGGATAGAGAATAAAGCGATTTCAGAAACCTGAACGAAGTAAAGACAATGAGGCGCTGCTTAATTGGTTTTAGCAAGAAAGAAGTGACATGTACCAATGAGCGGTTCTCTTCTTATTATAACTTTTGTTCGTTTGAAATTTTAATTTTAAGTTAAAGTACTTTTAGCGTAAGCCTATATGGAAATTTTCAATTGCGTAAGAGTAATTTTAGTCCTTCTAAATTTTCATTGTAATTGAAATTTAAAACAGATCATAGCTTAAGCATTTAACTAATATGCCTACAGTGCTCTTTTGGTCTTAAAATATGTTACCTCTACTTTTACCGTACACTTCGCTTATAGCGACACTTGTTTGTAACGACACAATTTATTCGGTTTCTTTCATGATGTTATAACCTAGTTCGACTGTATTTTAATACCTATGTTAAGCTTTCAGTCCATCCATTAGGTGAACAGCCTAGTGGCTTGGCCCTGAAGATGTCGCGTCACGATAACATTAATCAGCAAATGAGGTGAAACCAAGGCGAAAAGGGGTTCTGTGACACACTCAACCCAACTTCACGGCTAGGATGAATGAAGGGTCACTTAAACTGGCACGTTACATATGTGAAGGTCTGACGCATGGCAGTTTTATTGGCTTCTGTATTTTAACGATATTATGAATAAATAACTCAGACTGTCTGGCCTAAATGACTCGTAAATAATACATTGGTAGTGATAAGGGACACAGTGTTAAAAGAGTAAAAATGAATTGGAAGTTATAACGGACAGAGTGCTAATAGCGTAAACAATAAATTGAATGTGATAAGGGACATAGTGGTAATAGCGTAAACAATAAATTGGAAGTGATAAGGAACACAGTGGTAATAGCATAATTCTCGTACCATCCAGGAATTTTCCTGGAGGAACTGAGGAAAATTCTCGGAACTTCAGTCAAAATAACCGGTTTTATGTTCGAGATTAACTCAAGATTTCGCGAACAGTAGGCAATACTATAAACACACTGGACAGCGTCTTTTAGCCTGACACATAAAAATAGGTCTCTTATTCCTTCCTTTGCTTTATATTTTCCAGCAGAGAATACGGTTCTTAGTTTCTACAGCACGTCTTTACACAGGAATTTATTCGCAGAAGCAGATACTATGTTTCTTTTCCATATAGATTTGTGGCATATAAAAGGTCTTTAATAAATGTTACCAAACTCAGTGAGTGCTAGTGTAAAACTGTCCAATTTAGTGATCCGATTTACTTTGTGGCACGGTACTCTAAATTCGCCAATATATCAAATATGCTTTCGACAATAATTTTACAACTTCTGCCTACACGTAGATGGTTCTGTAAAGGAATTTAGCGTAAAGTACGACGAAAGAAGGTGTTGTCACATTCAAGATATAGTTTTGTCTTATAATTCGTGATATAGGCTACGGAAAATTTAACAAAAGTGAACCCTTCCTGAGAAAATCGATGAAGTTCCATTTGCACTACATGTGGAGCAGGTTACGCATTTGGCCGATGCGTACCAAAATTGTTTTCGTGAGATGTAAGGTTCTCACGGCGGTGGCCATAGAATTTGCTGTTTTCTGGGATGTGGCGCTGTGCAGTCTACAAACTGCTATTAGAGCTATCTAAAGGAAATGCAGTATATCCTAACGTTAATTTGTCCAGTTTATTTAAGCTGTTTGATTTAAAAATGCCTGATAAGTTTCGGTCCTGAACTAATTCCATGGAGCGGAGTGCTTCATAAGCTAACAGGTCTTAGCTGGTCAAGGATTTCACAGCACTTTATGTAACCCGAAGTTCATTCACAAGCGCCTGTGATTTATCCCTACACTGAGCCAGATTAATTCACTCCACACTCACTTTATTTAGTGGAGATGCACTTGAGTATTATTCTCTTCTCTCCTCGTAGGTTGTCCATGTCCTCTCTTTCGTTCAGATTTTCTAACTTACACCCTGTATGCTTTTCTCTTCTAAATTCTGAAGTGATGTCCGGAGTAGGCTACTGACTATAAATTGGTACTGTAGCCGCCTTTGTAAATTTATTGCATGTTTGTTAAGAATTTTGTTCAATATTAAGTTGTTTAAAATTGAAATTAAACATTCTTAAAGTTTCATAATAGAGCTGTAACTTCCTTTCATTGTTACGCGTAATCTCATTTAAGGCTCTTAGTTTATTTAGAGTCATTATTTCGTCATAATCGTCCTTCTTCTGTGATACGTGTTCACTATTTTTCTTTCTCATGCGGGCCCGGAGTTCTGGTTATTGTGTTGTGCTATAATTGCGACCTCAACCAAGGAACATACATTAAGCAATTCATCTCATTTTGGATTCACGAAATAAAATATAATATTGCAACCCCAACTCCAGACAGTCGTGACAAGGAAGTCATGTAATGCAGACACCAGGAAGATTAAGATGGAGTGATTCACCATGCGGCGGAAGGAGCATACATATTATGACTGAAACTAAATACCTCTGCAAATGAAGGAACTAAATTTTGCAAAGAAAGGGAATTTTTACTATAGACATCCCTTTGTGTTTATCATAATATTGATCCTCACAATCCAGTATCTGAGTGGATGTGTGCAGGTCGATAGTACTTACTCTAAATGTACCACTAGAAGGCAAAATTCCGACATCAAAACAACTGGATATTTTATACACCAATACCAATACAATAAGTAGCAATACTTCGACATAGATCGTACTTTGAGTATCTACCAAAACCAATAACATAAGAAAAACTGATAGTTACATAACGTTCTATGTATACATATATCAATATAATTGTTACTAAATATATTCATATATCATCGCACGCCGCATAAATTAAAGAGAAATTATCGGAGGAGACAAGGAAGACAAAAAACACAGATTTCTTCACGGAAAAGAATATACAAATCAGTGGACTACGGTTCAAGGTTCAAAATATTTAAAGATTTTATTATTTTATTACAGAGTGTAAATAGTTTAAATCCCACAGATAGTTCACACGTCTTTTATACGAAAGACTGGGATCTCAATCCCACCATAAAATAACATTTAATTGTAATTTTTATTTTTATGTAAGATACTGCCCGGAGTATGACCAAACCCTCGTCAGAACTTGTATCTATGTAACTTTAAGTAAAAGAAACTAATATATAGTTATGCTGATGGTAACTATGTTCTCATTTATAGAAAGAAAGTATTTTTTTGTGCTCTTGTACCTGTGATATAATTAAATTTTAAGAACTCTTACGAAATTTTAATTTTAAACAATTTGTAATTAGATAAGATGCTTAACGTAAGAGACAATTTCTTTTAGAGCATATATGATAATGATCCCAACAAGAATCGAAACATGTCATGTACGTTTACTTTACACAGTGTAAATAAGCAGCCTATATTAACACTGTGGTTACACTGGACGAATTGGAAAGAATTTGGTGATATCGAATACAGCAGAAAAAATTAGATTTAAAAACATAATTATGTGTAGTCGCATCCTAGATGGCAGGATCTTAAAATTTACGTTCGCCTGTTAACTTTCCAGTATTGATTTTGCTGCTATCAAGCGCTATCCAAATCCTTTACTAGTGTCAGTTACGCAGCAGTTACAGACCCAACATCCCCATTGCGTGTTCATTTTATTCACACCTTGCGCAGAGTACATAAACAACGAAAGAAACTGAAGTCGATCAGAATGACGTTACTGGCGTATCATCTCGTTTCACATCTCAGGTTTACAGTGCCGGGAAACCTTTCGTACCGGCTTGGCGGGGGGGGCCCCCGGCCGGGGCGCTGCTGGTCGCTCAGTGTGACAGAGACAACGAGTGACCAGACTGAAGGGGCTTGATTGCTGGTATAAAACCTCAAACCTCTTCCCCACGTGACACCTGATTGAGGCACTTAAATGTCGTTGCCCAGCGAAACTCTCCCAGGGGTAGCCAGTTCCTGTTTGAAGGTAACCCACATTATTTATGGGATTAGTGTCTAAAATAGCGTTTCCGACATTTGGAACACGCAGACCGCCCAATGTACTCTTTGTGATCCTGTGGACATTCTCATTTACTTCAATTATCTACTTATTTTAGCCGATTATAGCAAAGTAAACACTCGGTTAGTGCGCAGTATCTTACACAGATGTAGTTTAACGTAGGACGCCTTAGGCATTTATCTCTCCAAAGACTTTTAAGTAGGCCAGTTATTCCAAAAATTATTTTCAAAATTATTGTGTGGAGAATTTGGTAGATAGCAAATAGTCTCAAAAAACGTTATGATATATGTAATGTAAAGTACTTATTTCGCGGCCCGCGCACGAACGGCTTGGGGACCATAAGTTGTCGCGAGCAACAGTTTGGATAAAATTTAATCTACATGTTTAAGATCAAAGCGGATGAAGTTACTCTTGTTGTTTCATGTCAGTTTGAAACTTCGTCTCACTTCTGCGCAGGATTATAGTTGTTGCATACCTAAACGAGAGGAACTAACGGAATATTGGAGACAAACACAATGCTCAGCATTTTCTTCTTATTCTAATTCTAATATTGTAACAACTGTGTAAATAAAAACAATAACAACAATAAAAACTATTATTACCATTAGTGCAGTAATCAGCATCGTCATCGGTGTAGTAGTGTAATTATTCGCTCGCAGACGACGTACTTACACTGTTTCTATTACATAGCGTTAATAATCACAATAAAAGAGACTTCTGTGTCTAACATGTGGGGTCACTTCATGAATGTTACCGTGAACATATTTTTACCCATGAAACCTTCCGTTCAATTGACAGTGGGCCACTGCCACCAGTAACAATAATTTCCTGAATTAGTTCTCCTTGTGATGCTGTGCCGTACCACAGGTGATAGACGCAGTTTTCCCACACATTTTAAGAAAATATCTGGGAATATATTGAGAAGAATACCCACATTCTTGATATCTGAAGCGGGTACACTTATCTTTAGCTGCAATGCGACTTTGTCTTCTCCTCATACTTGTACAATACAAAACCATATGTGCTTTCCCCAAGCCGAGGTTTTGGTTCTTCCTGGTGACGTTTATTTCTTTCGTCGACTGCTGTCGTCATTTTCTGCAATGGTCATTCTACTACTTCGAAACAAATTTGCTTTTCATGGATGGACAGTGGATCACTTCACAAAGTTTTAGCAACAGCAGCTGTTGTTTACGGTGGAGTAACACTACGGGATGATTGCTTTCGATAATCCTGACGGAATGTATTCAGGAAGCAGCCATGTCTCTCTTCTAAGTAGAGGGACTGAGAAAAACTACTAGAATCTTAGGAAGGCCATATCCTTGCCAGCATTTGAACCAGTAATCTGCAGAACACAAATCACAAGCCAACCATACTTTCTGTGTATAATGAGTGGTGTGGAAGACCAACTTGTGATCATTTGTATTACTGTAAAGGTTTCTTTCAGTTATAACTGAATCAACAAGGGAATTCCAGGTAGGAAACATATGTATTTGTCTGAATCTGCAAGACAGTTTAGACTTCTCCTGTGTCGTGTGTTGGTGACTGAATACGTCGTGCAGTTCTGCAGTCCTGGGCGTCTTCACGCGTTGCGTGTTGCCCCAGTCGTTCCAATCAATACTTGAGTCATGGAACGCGTAAAAGCAAACATCTAGGCTGAATTCGGTAACTAACAACCGTGCTTTCTGTACACCAGTGAGATTTTTCTCATGAAGAGGAATTTGATCGAAATAATTGTTGCATTAAAGTTAACAGCATTATATCCTGGCTAAGGATATACCCTGCTCTCCTCTGGTTTCCTAAGTCGCTTGTGTCGGCACTTCCCAAGCTGCTTTTCTCACATGTTTCTGCCTCATTTCGTCACTTAACTCGGCTTTGTCAACTGTCAGTCTGTAAAGAAGACATGCATGTTGTCACACTTTTAAAAGTCACTAGTAACAGACCTTTACGATTGTGAGAACCTCTTTTAAAATCACAAACTTTCACGTATCTGGATATGATAATAAGTGTATTGTTAGTGTGCTATTATTGAGGAAATGCGTGTGAAAATAACAAATGCTGTTACGAATTCAGTCAAGTTTCTTAATGAATTTTTATTTTATTAATGAAATCAGCATCTGTATGCATTTGTAAAACCTGATTGAATAAGATGGCTAGTGCCGCTTTGAAAGCTTCAGAGACTGACATTTTGGTTGAGGTGATGAATGTTGCAACTTCAGGTGCTGTAATATTCTTCCTTGTGTTTAGTGCATATGTAGATTCGCCGAACCCTTGCAATGACTGCGCCCCCCTTCTCCAGGTTTTCGCGGTCTCCAGGTTTACAAACACTGGGATGGACGGGCTATTGTCGCTCTGTGAGACTGGTCGCAGGGTGATGAGATATTGCAGTAAGTGTGTTGTTACTGAGGACTTAAGCACCAACAGAATATGTTTACGAATCTTCGTAGTGTATCGCATTTATGTAATCGACGTGTCTCAATCGGGCTAGAGGATCCTCAGCGCAATCACGTACCTGAAGTATAAGCATAATTTTGCCATGGACTGGTTAGATAATTTGTGCTTGTATCTGAAATACACATGCATGTATCTCTCTCTATGTAAAACAAATTGCAATAAATTATTCTACATAATTTTTTACAGATTAATATAAAAATTTTTAAGATACATATTAGGAATTACTAGGTTTTACCTATTCCCGTTTGTTTTTGTGCCCGCTGTCCAAGAGACACTGTAGCCTCGCGAAACAGCCGGACCGTGTGGTGTGATGGCTAGCGATGAGGGCAAGTGGCAAATTCTTGTTACTGTCGTTTGGTGCTTCTTTGATTTCAGCCGTTATTTTCACAAACAGTGTTGTTTAAGAATTTTGGCTCGCTTCCTTCTCGACCGACAGGCTCTCCGGCTTGAACCTGAACACTTGTTTCCAACATAATTGATATTCCTGACATTTTATGTTAATTTTAGTTCATCGTACTAACTAATATAAAGGGGACAAATTCTGAAAAGGACAGGTAATTATACGCGTTCCTTGCTATTTACATAAAGCTGTAGCAGTCTGTGTTGTGTTGTTACACTTTACATGGTCTATTCGACATTGGAAACAAACTGTCACAATATCGTTTGGTATCTGATCATTTAATAATATATTTTTAACTACCACGGTATGAAGCGTGGGAGAGTTGTGAGTTTCTGATGGGAAAGTGTGTGTCAGTACGAGGTCCTGACATCTCTTACTATTCCCAACAGCTCGCCTGTGGTCCCTTTCCTAAGGTATAAAATTACTGTCCATGCTAACCGATTCTGGTCCTTAAATATCCATTTTAATGTCATCCTTCCATGTATGCCTAGGGGTTTTCAAGTGGTTTATTATCTTCAGATATCCTGTCTAAATTAATGTGTGCAATTATCTTCTCTCCCAAGCGCGCTGCATGCCCATCCCATCTCACTGATATGTCAGTTCTGATATTATGGGGTGAAGAGTAACACTCATGAAGCTGCTAAATATGCACTATTCAGCCTCCTTTTGCTCCTCACTCAGGGGTTGAAATACTCGCGTTTTTAAGTAGACCAGTTTAAAAGCATTCGACGGTAGAGGAAGTGTTTCATTTAATGAAGCTGTTAATTCCTAGGGTTATATATTGTCGATGTCGGAAGAATTAAATACGGGCGTTGGACGTTGGTGGAAAGACACTGAGAGGGGAAAGCCGAAGTAACCGCAGAAAAACCAGTCCCATTGCCACTTTCCACATAAGCAGAGCTGGGACAGACCCTGGACGCCGCGATGAGAAACGGGGATAATGGCGCCTTCTAGGAACCAGGAACAAAGTCAATTTGAATTTATGAACACTCAGTTAGACAGGAAAGGAACAAAAATTGACCTTACGTGTAATTATCATATGTCCAATTTTTTACCTATATTTCTTCTCTATTGCACAAAATTATTAACACCTTCTGGCTTACATTTCATATTTTACAGGAAACAGACACTTTTGATCTTCACAGAATTCTCTGGATATCCACGCAGGAATAAATATAAAAATTTAAGTAACAGAACAACTGTAACTAGATTTTTTGTATGTGTCCAGGTTTTAATTACATATTTGACAGGTTCATTTAAGCAATGATATGGAACTGACATTGATATGTGAACGTCAGAATTTAATGGTGGCAGAAAAAATACGTATGCATTCTGCCATGAAAATGTGAAAATAAAACCGAGAGTTAGTCTTAAAGTGCATATTATTTTAATATTTAATGTATGACACAATAAGCAAGAGCGAAATATTTTATTTAAATAAAGCAAAACTAATTAGCGTCGAATTACGACGTATAGCACCCAACAAATACCTAATAGACGCACAAGTGCAGTGCAGTCTCTCACAGAAATTACCGGTCATCGAACAAGAGACTTGTGTTGGAAGTTGTACTTTCTGGAATTAAGGCCATTTGCTGCTAGGCGATAAATTTTCTAGCTAACGTCTGCTGTGGAGAGAATAATTTTGTGGGATTCCGTCCCACATTCCGCTACTGGCAGATGCAACAGTGCCTTGACATCCCTGCCTGAACCCTTAACTCCCCAAATCGTGTCCTGTCGTTTTCTTCTGCTGGTGAAATTTTCACGACGTTAGCAACGGACTGAATCTCGTTAAACTCCACTTGACGTCTTCCTTCTTCCCTTCCTAAACTTTTCTTTTCTTTCTTTCTCTCTCTCTCTCCCTCTTTTTTATTTCTGCCCACTGAGAGCCTTAATGAACAGAGTACCATTTAATCTGTACAGGCATACATTATCCGGAAAGACGACAAAGAAAGATGCAGTCAGATATACACTTGATGCTCTGTTCTAAGCAGAGGAGATAATGTCTTTCCAAGAGACAAATTTGTATCTTCTTAAACACGCGGGATCCCCTTTCACAACCGATAGCCTTTTTTCCTTACACATTCGTCCTAAGAAGTGACATTTCTTATAGTCTTATGGTATGTGTGATTTAAATATTCAATAAGGTACAAAACGTCCTTCCAATCGTCGTCACTATTTTTAGGTAATCTTTTACACATCATTTTAAATACTCTTTGGGTCCCCAAGTGCCTTCTTAAAAACACCAAGCATCTGCAATACCTATTGTTATGTCATACTTCTTTAGCGAGGTGGCATTTTACCCACCGAATTTATTTATGGATTTTGTACGATTGTTCCGATAAACAGATATTATTTTTCTAATATTACTCACCGGCTGTTCTTGTAATGGTGAAGAAGTGTTTGTTGTGAGATAGGTCTATTCTGATTAATTTTGTGCCTCAAGGGTTTAATCCTAAAACCTGGGGATGTCCGGGTGTTTCAGGTAAGCAATTCTCGTCGTAAGACGCGCCGGACTTCGCGAGGTCAGCTTCACTCGCCTGACTTCATTCATGCCTTTGTGAGACGTATACAGAAATTCTATGCGAAACAAGTGGCCCTGCTTTTGCAGTAAGTGAAAGTCACACTGAGTTCACTTACTGGACTCAGAGGCTAAGTGTCGGTGACACAATGTCTGTATGCCTTGACAAAGGACATTAACAACTTTGTATGGAAAACGTATTTTATACTCCTGTTTATTAAGAATGAATCATGAACAACAGCCACGTGTAATGGTTACCTAATGTCTTATTCAACTCATTATTGAAAATCGCATAGGGCTGTCTGTTCCAAAGAAAGGATGAACATCAGTTTTGATTAAAATAACTTCATGTTTTTCTGAGTGCTAGAGCACTAATGCCTTTGACACTGTACATACGTACTTCCTTTCAGAGGGTCGAGATAAATGGTAATTAAAAACGGGGGTTATATTACAGGAGGGAAAGCCGTTTCCTTTTTTCCTGCCATGGAAAACTGTTTCTGTGACCCACCTAGCCTCCAGTGTAGGTTGGAAGACCAAGAACTTGGGGTTCGAGTCCCTTCTTTAGCAGAAATTATTGCCTTCTTCTCCATGTCGACAGAGGTGGGTGGGTACAAAATGGCTCCTGCCAAGTGGATGCTCTAGCCTCTTCAATCTGTGGCAAAGCGGCTATGGGCTAAATTTGACGATTCGTGTAAGTATAATGCCTAACTTATGGAGGATATTTTCTATACCTCCACTTGGCCATACGTATCCGTGACGTAGTATGTTTATTTAAGCACAGTAACACTTCTCCGGTCGTGCACCAGCAGTGTATCACTACACTAACTGGCCGTCCAGACTCTTAATTACTACATTATTATTAAACAAATATGAAAGTGGGTTGAATTTAATTATTGTTGCAAACGGCTGTTTTTAGGGTACGTAACTATTCGGTTCGTTTTACTCTTACCATGACAATGAACAGAAGGGCAATTTTTTGTACTTATGAATTCCATAAAACATTGTGTCGCTTTGTTTGCTGATTACAATGGAACAAGTCTTTTTTTCTCCCATTGAAAGAAACGGCTTCTTCTCCACCGAATTTACATTCAGCAATGTAAATTTTTCGGTATAGTTTGAACTTTGTCAAAAGAATTTCTAACAAAAAGTTGGAGAAACATTGAAGAGTATGTTTTGAAAGGCTTGTAGTTTTGGAATGCAGCCCGCGTCAGCGGCATCTCGTTTCAGTTATAACTTAAGTGATCTGTATGTTTTACGTTAAAAGAATAAGTGGCCTAAAGCGACACGACAAAACCTTCACTCCCGCACGTTCGTGTCCTTCAGTGTACATTTATGTTCACGTCTGTACATTCGAAGGCACCTTATTACAACCTACGGTGTTCTTGCAACACAGAGTTGCAAGAATGTACGTTGTGTTTGTTTCGCCATGTCTGGCTGCCTGTTTCTTTTACTGTTCGTCGTCTTGAAACAACCCGAGAACCACATAAAACTTGATTCTGGATAGTCCTACAAATCATAAAAGTGTATTCCAACTTTGAATAAATTAGGCAAAAATATCCTATCTTAAGAAAAACCTACATGCTTTTCTGCTCGGTTTTCACTAAATATTTATCAGAGCTAAACGTGTTTCGAACAGATGGTAGAAGGAAAAATAATGCTGGTATTTATGTCCAAACGCACTTTCCGCAAACCTGATGTATGTATTTAAAGGGAGTTAAGGCAAAGCGACCGAAGGTGCCTGAACTGATACACAGTTATATACTTCCTACCCTTTTTACTTCTTTGCCCAGCTTAGTTTATGGTACACAATAAAATGAAACCTGGGTATACGCGAACTGTATTTTTCATTAATAATGTGTTTAAAAATAAATTAGACATAAATTATAAAAAATATTTTCACTAAGAGACCCGTCTCAATGGTAAGGTGGAAATTATAAATCTGGAACTGGGAGTGCCGTTGGTTAAACAGCTGTCTCATGCACGGAAGCAATTGTCTGTTTCTGCGTATAGGCAGCTACACAGAGGTTTCTAATATTGAACAGAAATGTTAAACCTTCGAAACTCAAAGTCCTGTATACTAGAAACCCCATTTGGCGTGAGATTTCTGTATTGTGAGATAGTGGCTGAGATTATATAATGTTAATTTAAGGTAGATGTTTTAAAACTATTATTATTCCAATTATTTTTATGCCAATAACCCAAGTCGTATATAGGCGAAGTACGTGGAGCGGGCCGTCTTTCAGTTTGTGAGTGAAATTGTACGTATTATTTTTCGGACTGTTACGTCATTCAAGAGTCTGGATGTTTCAGTCGCCTTTATTTCGAACGAAAAGAAAAGATCAAGTTCTTCCTGGTCTTAAGCAGAATACGACGAAGAAGTATTTAGGGCAGCAGAGGTGTAATTGCAGGAATTCTTAACCTCAGCACTGGGTAAAAATGAGTGAACAAACTCACTTTCCGGTTTCGTTACCTCCGATCCCCGTTTGACAGGAAATGGGCGTGGCTCCGACCCTGTCTAGGTGTACAGGCTTATCTGAGCTACGTTATTTATAAGACTGTTGATTATAAAGAAGTAGCTAATTCAGAGCGTGTTTTCACGACATTTATATTAAGAATTTTGTGTGCATTAGATCTGCTATTTTCTGCACTTGTCGTCAGTTTTTTTTGGACATTATTGTACATTGTACGAACCTGTTTGCTGTCTTATTACGTAAATATAGCACATTTTTCGAAGAATAAAAATAACGGCAGACATTAAAATGTTTTATCCACAAAACTACACCATTTAAGGCTTTGTTGCCTTTCATGTCCTCTGGATAACAGAGTCAAGTATTTTTTAAGCTGTGATTTAGGAATAGTCTACACACCTACAGTATATAACAGCGTGAGACTTGTAATGGACTGTCTGTGCTTGTAATGCAGGAATACGAAGCATTGTTCTTTCAAGAAAAATACCAGTCTAAAGCAGTTATGAGCAACTTTTGGACACGACGGTCCAATCAAGAGAAAAAATGTTTGCAGGCCATATTGTAAATGATTTAGGTGCATTAGTTACCGTATTCTTAAGGGTGGTACCCTGTCGTCAGTAGTACCAATATTGGGGCGGTAAAACGTATTTGAAAACGATCTTAAAATTTTGGTATTAAATGTAAAAAATGTAAAGCTGTAGACAGGGGCTGACAAGATAATAGGAATGAAAGAGGCAAAGATTTCTGCGACAGAATTTTATCGAGACACGTGATGTGTCGTCAAGTACTTACATTTAGCCACATTTTACTCTCCGTTTTCTAAACCCATAAGCAATATGTCAAGCAGCGCGATCATTTTTGTATGAAATGTAGTTTCTATATGCATTTTGGTATAAAAGGTGTGTTTTAGTTTCAATAATGCAACACTTATCTCATTAATAACTCTGAGTGACGGAGAACAACACAAACAGTTGTCGACTTTCAAATATTTCAGTTTCGTGTTTCTGACATAAGAGGGTGGGCCGCGTTGCAAAAGTAGACGAGGCTGTTGCGGCCACGGGCCACGTTTCGCACATTTCTGGTCTAATGTTACTGTAGTAAGAGGTACTGTAACTCTGATTCAGTCGGTAATGCGGTCACGAAATGTAACAAAAAATTTACAGTGCCTGTTATTCAGTGACATCTTGATAACAACGTGTACCCCATGTGCTGTTATAGCTGTGGATCAGTGCAAGATTTGGTACAACTGTTCAAATTGTAGTTACAGGTGGAAATTGTCAGATTTTTCCCTCGAGTTTTCAACAGATGTTTAACGGTTACGTAATACTGCGTCAGCAGAAAACACGTTGAAGTTTCAGACAATCAAAATTCGTGTTGGTCACACAATAATCTACTAACTTTGCTGTGACCGTCTCATACATTATAGCCGTTAATGGACACTTTATAGTTGCCGCTTCACCGCGTGTGGATGCTATTAACTTGAAAATTTCCAGAAATGCTCTTTTATTCTTCGTGTGTTACTGTAGTAGGTTGAATAACCGTATGCACTAGGTATTGCTGCTACTTTTTGCTTCCAAATTGTTAGATAAGTACAAATTCTAACAGCCAATATACAAAACTAATTTAATGTAAATACAAAATGTCAAGGAATAGTCTATGTATAATTAACTAATGTTTCTAAACATAAGGACTACACAGCAACTTCTGTCTAGGCTATGAGAACCGAGATGGCCCTTCTTAGTCTAACAATTTTGAAACTGGATTTCATTCGAGGTATTCTAACTTAACGCTTTAGAGTATAGTGGTAACTATTTATACCACCTACTTTAATCCGTCTTGTCATTCATAGAGGCACAGGCCCATTTCGAGGCACTGGCACATATTTTCGCGGTTAGAACCTAAAATTTGCCGCAAAATCGAGCTTCCACATCGGACCATTGGCGGAGAACTGTTTAAGACTAACTATAAAACACAGAGGGCCATGTGCAGGGAACTGTTAACACTAACTGTGAAAAATATGAGACAATATGCAGAGAAGTGTTTAAGATTAGCTGTCAAACACATTGGGCAGTATGCAAAGAACTCTTTAAGAATGACTGTGAAAAACATGGGGCAATATGCAGAGAACTGTTTAAGACTAACTGTGAAAAACATGGGGCCATATGCAGAGCACTGTTTAATATTAACTGTGAAAAACATGGGGCCATGTGCAGAGAACTGTTTAAGACTAACTGTGAAAAACATGGGGCCATGTGCAGAGAACTGTTTAAGACTAACTGCGAAACATACCAAACTTCGTGGAGAGCTTAAGGAGTCGTACTTGTTAAGAAATCGAAGTTCTGAAGCAAAAATGACATTTTTATAAAGGCGTTATTCATAAAGTGATTAAAATTCCTGCTTGATTTTGAAATATTTTGCCATACGGTATTTCTAATCAAATATCTAAAGTAGGGATATTGCTTGTTTGACTTACAATACTTAACAAAATATAAGTATCTGGACTATATGTTTACAAAGAGGTGTGATTTAACCCCGCCACGAAAATATGGGTGTATAAAAAATAAATAAAAGTGAGAGTGTACGCTCGATTCTGCTGATGTAAACTCATATTAAAAGGCCCAATGGTGTGTTTTTGTAAATACGGTAATTATTGCTTGGTTTCCACTATAAATGGGTAATTTGTTGACCAGCTTTTGGGTTGTGAAGAACACTACTACTGCGTGAGTTATGTACACAAATATTAAATATTAAGTTATTTTATAATAGCTATAAATTAAAATTAACTTTTACAAAACTAAAGGAAAGAAAAGATTTTTTCAATGTTCGCAATTTAGGCAAGAGGATTCCTTTATTTGAGAGTTCCCAGGCTTCGCCCGCTTGTCCTTCTGATAAGATCAGCATAGAGAGGGAAGTTAACGTGGGGACTTGCTGGCGTGATACAGGAGAAAAGGTAATTCTCCTGAAATAAACTTGTCCCAGTGCAACTTTTTCAACCGCAAATATCACGTGGATTGGCCTGGGAGCAAACCAGGGCCCCGTGGTGAGATGTCGGTGTCTAACCGTCTGAGCACGGCCTGTTGAAGACTGGAATTAATTTAAATTATATTTAAATGTTTTATTCCTTATCCCACATAAAACACGGCGTCAGATCCATCGATTAACCCTTTAAAGACGAAGCGTATCTCCACTTCGGTTATAGAAACCAATCTCTTAGTGTTTTATAAAGCAAAAGTTGCTGTTTGTTCTGAGATCCGTACAAAACACATAAACGCAATATGGGCACCACGTAGAATTTTTTAATGTTAAACCTGGCCGTATGTAAAGTTACCGCTAGGCTTTAAAAGGTTAATGCGGTTTGGAGTCAGCAGGAGGCCGACAAGACTTTATGCCGCTGTCGCACGAGTGGTGTTGCTACTCCTGTCAAGAAGTGACCCAGATTTCTACCTCGTACAGCAGCCAGTATTACAGTCACACCAGCTGGTTGCATGCCCGGGCGAACTCGTCTCGTCTTGCTAAAGTAACCTATGTATCACTCCCTGTGTTTGTGTGTGAAGTACACGAGACGGTGTCCAAACGGCAGAGGTACTCTGTGTAAGGAGGCATAGGCTTATACTGTGTGATGGTGTGTTATTTAACGGCACTGTTTCAACTGAACAACTTACGTAGCTTCGAAAGAGAGAGAGAGTGAGAAAAATTGTATAAAGAACTGATATATAAGCCCCTTCAAATTTCAATTCACAATTTATGAGCATCTGTTTCAGGATGCAAGGTCTCCTCGTGCAAGGTTTGTTGCTATAGAAACAAAATTCGTCAGAAATACCTCATCTTTTTTTAAAGCACATTAATACCTAACATACAAATTTTTTAGTCTGCATGTACACTAAGACCCAAAAACGACTGCAGTACCGACCACAAAAGCATATCTTCAAATGGCATTTATTTCTTGCACCCTCTGTTTCCATTCATAAATGTCGCCAAATCTGCTGCATTCTGCGACAATTTCATAGCGAACGTACGTACTTAAAGACAAATTAGCAAGCTTCTGCTGCCCCTTTCTTATCCTCTTCGTGAATGCTTGCTAACATACATACGGAATATAACTGAACATGGGAGAGCGTTTCATATGTAAGGATGAGTAAGTTTAGGATTCAGATTACGTTATTTTCTGTGGTGCAAAAGCCCAACTTGCACCCTGGCCGCCTCACTGTTGAGATATCTAGATCACAGACAATTAGACGTACACACCCGGCAGGATTCCTCTGAAGGAGCAATCAGCTAGTCACAGAGGCCGCTACTTACACAACACACAAACACACCCCGCCCTCAGCGGGATTCGAAACTATGACCCCGGCTATCTAGCAGCTGTAGACCTACGCCTTAGACCGCATGGCCACCAGAATCGGCACCGTTGCAACATGCTGTCACGTAATTTGCGTGCAGAGACATAGCGCCTAGGGAGACTCACTCAGGATGGTCATTTATTCCTCAGGGTTCTAGCTGCGTTCCCTTGTGTATAGAGCTGATGTCCGCAACATATCTGTAGCTCTGAAAACTGTTGGACTTTGAGAGGAACTTACAAATTGTTGTCGCACTTTATCAACTTTAAATTAATCGCCCATGGATTGTAGTTCGATTCTCGACCTGACTACCTGGGTTGGGAATATAAAGAGGGGAATCTGGCAGTGAATGCAATTTATGTCGGTAACAAGGTCTAATTCTTGCTTTCATTGCAACACATCGCGCACCATTAAGCGAAAACATTGGTATTGCCCGTCGTTGTTTCATATTAACGATATTAAGTAGGTACACAAGTTTAGATGACACCTGGTTCACGATGGCATACGTGATGTCAACAGAGAACTGAGAACTCAGATTTCTTCTGTGGGCGGAATCATGATATGGTACATGTAATACTGGATTTCTGCAGGGAACTCAGGGTGGCATAAGGTTGGTGAAAGCCAGTGAAATTTAATGCCACTTCCTGACGCGAGTTAAGGGTTCTCTGACCGAAGGATGACAAGACAGTTAAACAATCCGATTCAAAATTTGTATTCTCATTAATGCGAAAAGCTGCGTCGGACATAGCGAAGTCCAAGCGTGGGGTCAGGACTCGAGCTGTGGCTGCCAACGTGAAACCTAGCGTTCTGGGTTCAATCGTCAGTGCGGGAAAACGTAATTCTAAGTCTGGATTTTGACAACTGAAAAGATGATTCTGGGTTAAAATTCCAACGATAAGAAATATCCAATTCTGGTCAGTGCTAATTAATTAAATTACTCGGAATGCTGAGGGGAATATTTGTACATATCAGGGAAAAACTACACCTAAAAAGAAGGCGGAGAAAGCTGCATATAGAGGAACCTTATAATTTGTACCCTTCGTGTCATGATTTTAGGATAATATCCTTAGGTGGGTAAAATAGACGGGTTATGTTGCCTGCAGTGACTGGATGAGAAATACGCCTTCGAATAATATTTTGTTCCGAAACCTTCAAAGCAGTAATCGTCGTGCAAGACCTAGGCATACAGTTTGTGAGAAGTGGACTGGCTTCGTGTGGTACCGTATAGGGCTGCTACTGATCACCGCAGATAAATTCTCGTTTCATAAAAGCACTGGGGGGGGGGGGGTTGTTGACTAGCTGTGTGACTGTCAGCTTCTCAAGGCGGGCAATGTTCTATGCAATTAGTTATGAACCCGCTTAGAGAGTGTGACGTTCTGTCCACTGGCTCTACTCACTCCATGTCGTCACATGTTACTAAATACCATGTCCATGAATCCCGTACTAAAAGAAGGAGACGTTAAAGTTTACAGTCACTGACCGTCGTCTCATAAGCCCTTTTTGAATGTGTAAAAGCCGTCTTGTATTTCCCTAATGCCGAACTACGTCGCTATTCCTTTTTGGCCTTTGAATGGACCACCGGCGAAACCGGAGGAATGCTGACCCCTGCGAGCTCGCAGCTATGTTGTCCAGTGTACTGCCTCTCCAAACTATAAACATCACTAATGGCGTCACTGGGTCTTTTATATTTAGCACAAGCAGCAAGACAGTCCCATTGTTACACAGCTTATCTCATTGTTTAGGTCCTCTCCATGTCTGACCATATTCTTACATAATCAGCTGAAGCTAATCATTTAACCAACAGCATCCCCTATATTGTTACTCATAATGTTGTCCTTGTTTTGCATGCATAGGGAACTGTTAGTAACGATTTGGGTTTTCCGTTTTTCTCAGACTTTTCACTGACGAGAAAATTTCTTCCGAGAAATATATAAAAGTACCGACTTCTTTTCCCTACGTTCTCGTCTTTGCATAAAATAAAATTTGCCTATTCAAAGCATTGCATTCTGTGTACTAACTTTATGCTTTCATGATTTACTTACCGACACTGTTGGTAGATCAGACCATACGGTTATGAGTACCTAATGATCTGTGAAGGATGTGGAATGAAGCAGTTGTGACCACATTTAAAACATTATTCCAAATTTTCCTTGGAGGAGTTAAGGACAAAGAAAAGTCCTTATTCTCTTGTCTATTTGAACCCGGAACCTCTCGAAATGTATATACATATATATATATATATATTACGCCTGTAAATATGTGTACTGTTTACAGTAGTGCTACACATTTTATCTCGAATTTCTGTTACGAGAATTAGTTAACATTTTACTGTGTTCTTTCGCGGTTGTGATACCATTTAGTCTCGTATGTGCCTGGTATTGTACTCAAAAGACCACATGTTAAATATTCACTGTGCGAAGCCCCAAATTGTATACATAGCATGAACTGTTTTTAACATAATTTTTTTCTGGAAATCTACAACTTATCATAAACGTTCTTCCGAAACGTCGGTTGCTATCTACCATTCGATATGACATTACATCCCACAGTGCTTGGAGCTTCATAACCAGCACTGCGAAAATCTCACAACTCGCATGTGAGCTAAGACTGTATGTTGCTAATTGCTGATTCTTCCAGTGCTATGTTAAAGCGAGTACTGTCACAGGCCATTGAAACTATTCCTTGGCACTATCCTTCCGGCCGCACCATGGTCCTGGGGTCGACTCAGCTTATAACGGAAATGAGTACCAGGAATATTTCCTGGGGGGTAAGGCGGCCGCTGCGTAGGGTTGAAAACCTTACTACCTTCATGTGCCGATTGTCTTGAAATCTTGCAGCCTCAAACTCCTGCAAAACCAAGGGCCTGTCCAGGCCTGTAATGGGATCGCTTTACCTTTACCTTACTGTCACAGGCCTTCCTCCAGATGAGAGCTTGTGAGACTAGTTACCAGATTACCTACAAATCTATCTTTTTCTGTGTGAAATTTGAGGTTTTCACGGCAGTGTCTATGCAGATTACTTCCTTCTGGGGTGTTACTTCGTGTAGTTCCCAGGTAGGTAAAGGTTCTGTTTATTTTATGTCTCAACATTTGCAATCGACAACGGCATTATTTAATATGCTATATTTCCTCTGTTTAATGGCTCTCCCTAAAGATGGGTATTATCAGTAGTCGAAACATGTCGGATTTATAATCTTATCTATGTTAACCAGTGCAATTAGTTGGTAATAAGCATATTTTTACACTAGAGAAATTTACATAATGAAGATCTTCATAATTATGTTTTTGATTTAAAATGTTTTTTACATGATAAAATGAAGTAGGAAGAGATAGGAGAAACTTGTACCACATACGGGATGGACTGAGAAGAAAGCATTTATTTTAGTGGTTATTCTGAAGAGAACACGTGGATGGGAGAATAATATTAAAATTACTCTTAAGGAAAAAGGATGTGCAATTTTGGACTGCCTTCGTGTAGATGAATATAAGGTCCATGTGTGGGATTTTACGAAAGTGAAAATTAAGATGTAAGGTTCGCACGTCTGCCAGATTTAGGTCAGGTTATTCTGCTAAGTGACGCCAGGTAGTTTGTTAGATAAGCAGCCGACAGACTTAACGGAGGAACCTGGTGCCTGAACGTGTAGGATCCTGATATTAATATTGACGATCATAGCTTTCAGATCCTAAAATCTATCACCATACCGATGTATGGAAAGGGGATAAACTCTGTAACGTCATCTCTTCTTTCCCGAGGATGGAGGCAACATATTTCTCCGAGACCCTGAAACCTGTCTGCAAGTGTGCAGGGCGTTACAATTATTTCGGCGGAAGCGTGGCTTTTTTTATGATTCAAAACTTTCAAAATATCTCGTCGTTTTGATTTGTTCCACAACGTAGTTTTTTAATTAACGTTGCATGTTATGTTATGTTGTAAGGAGATTTTGGCGCAGTCTGCTTTGACACAACTCTAAATATGCTTCAGACCAAATGAAGTTATCCTGACACCCGGCACCTAACAGCAAGCCATAAAGAACTGGAAGTTAGTGTATTAGGGTAATAAAACCGGCCGTGTGAGTAAATCGCCCTCTGTATTTCTCGGTCATGAGTTTAAAGTCCATATAACAGATCGCTGAGCTGCTTGTAGTCTCAAAAATAAATCACAGCAGAACTTTCAGATAATTATAATTTCTTTCGGCAATGTAGCCGAAATATTTCGAATGTTGCTGATAACACTGTAGCGCACAGTGTTTCCTTTGCTTGAGATGGAATTATAGTTTGCTGATATGATAAGAAAGCTATTAAATGACTTTGTAGCAAAATCACGAACTGTGTTCTTAAGAACGTGATGATTCTTTTAACGCTTCAACTCTGGTACCTGGTGGAAACAAAGTGTAATAACTGCAATGCTGAATAAAGTGTAGAAATGAAAATGTGTTGATCTCAAGGGAAAAAGCCAACAACTACAATGAAGAAAGTTTTCATACAATAATTTTTTCATTTACAGAAAATTTCTTTTCCTTCCATATTTCAATAAATGTTAGTGGCCAGAATTTTTGCACATCAAAACCTGTGTGATATGGCAGATTAGTCGTAATTTCAGAATGCCATGTACACAAAGAAGTAGGTAGAGATTTTATTTTAATATACTGCAGAATAGGGTTGGTAGAGGGAAATATAAGTACTCCGTAGAGTTTGTGCTATGAATTAAGTGCATGTAGTAAACCACGCGCTGCAGAATGTATATTTTAGCGCTGGCACAGAAAGTAATAGAAATACACAGCTGAATATAGCATAACGTAGGTACAGAACTTAATTTTTTATACTGGTATATATCGCCTATGTGTAACATATGTAAGTTGATATAGATACAGCGAGCAATGTAAATACATTGCAGAATCAAAATCATATAGTATCCTTGTGAGTCAGCGAAAGCGTGATTAAGTTGAAGACTTCGTTTCCATGCTTACGGGGTTTCCGTGGTTACGGTAGGGCTTATGATTGAGAGCATTATTGGAAATCACATAAAAATCTGACTTACTTATGATAGAACCGTGAGACTGCAACGGTACCAATGCACCGCAGCATCGTACTTTGCCCATAACATCTCTCCAGTCTTCCAAACAAGACGTTTTCATATACACAGCATTAACATTAAACGAAAGTTTATTAAGCTATGAAGCAGTCAAGATGTTCCTATGATTCGGCCGGCATTGCAGCCCCGTACTCTGCCAATAAGGTGTACCAATCCTTCTCTTAAGAGTTGTAGAAATTCATGACGCGAGTATTCATTGACAGCTGCTGGGTTTTGAAGCAGTCAGTAATACATAAAATTCGGTCGGTGTTCAAGTGTCGTACTTTGTCGATAACACCAATCACGCTGTCTCGTAATAACTTTTGGAATTCATTGTGTAAATATTCAGTGAAATTTCACTAAGTTATGAAGCAGTCAAGAGTTCCCCATGCTCTAGTCGGCTTTGGAGTGTCCTGCTTTGCAGATGAAAACTGTCAACGTACCTCTTAAGAATTTCTGAAACCTATGGCGTGAATATTGAATGCTTCATAACGTCGCTGTGGGGCTGCGCTTCATACTCTCAGATAAACTGATGAGTTGTCTGTGGAAATCATGGCGTCACACGCCACGGAATGCTCCGTAACGTAAGGGGGACACTTCTAGTTTATTCGGTTGCATAAGTCCAGGGTAAAGTAATGTGCTGAAAAATATGCTGCAGCTTGTGCGTGAGGCCTTCTTTCCGTATTCATTCAGACTGTCTTTCGTAGTGGGGATAAGGTGTAGCTCGCTGCACGGTGCAGCCCTTTAAAGGCAAAGCAATTCCATTACAGGCCTGGACAGGCCTTTAGGGTTCCAGGAGGCTGAGGCTTCTAGATTTCAAGACAATTGGCACGTGAAGGCGGTAAGGTTGTCAGCCCTGCGCACCGGACGCCTTTACCCCGCAGGAGGTATTCTTGGTACTAATTTCTGTTAGAGGCTGAGTCGACCCCGGGGCCATAGTGCGACCGAAGGGATTATATCAATGAAGAATTCCAATTACACCATCGGGAATCGAACCCACGACCTTCCGGTTTGTAGTGCAGTGCCTCAACAAACTGCGCCGCTGTATGGCCCAATGCGTTTTATGTAGTTGTTTTTACTGCTATTTACCCAATTAAATTGGACCCGCTATGAAATTTGAACATTCAAGTCAGCTCACACCCTTCAAAATTTTTTGTCTTTTGTCTCACTTATCGAGTGACTGCACAGCACTTTATTCTCCCGGGAAGCAGCGCGTCGGATGTAAGACGCTAATCTTTGTTCGGATCCTTTTCTTATCTCCGCAACTTTGCTGCAACTTTTAAGCCGCAAGTTGCTTTGTTAATATTCTGCTCTATATCCCAGTCTGCTTGTTGCTGCTTGAAGCCAAGAGCGGCGTTCCGGCGGTCAAACAAATCCAAAAGTTTTGAACTGTGCTGTAAAACTCACCTGCATACAGAAAAAGAAATCTTGCCCGTAGAAAAAGAAGAAAGATGTAGGCAACCGTAAAGAGAATGCACATTGAGTAGACAATTGATTGATGAACATGAGATTTTTCGGTCGGCCGGTTTTCACTAGACTTTGTTGATCGATTCTGTTTGACTTCGACTAATTCAACATTCCGCCTCATCTTTCCGTTTGTCTTATTTTTTAGCCCTCTTTTCGTAAAGAGGAAGAAGTGTGTGTAACATCAGCATGTTTTTGTGTTTCTTTTCCAATAAGATTTTAACTACTGAACCAATTCCGACCTGCATTTTAAAAAAAGCATCAAACTTTTAATCAAAGGATCACGTGACTTCTTTCTCGCAACTTGTTTTACCTCGCAACAGGCATACTGGGCATCTGGTGGCACACTGGAAAAGTTCTTAGGCTATTTAATTTAACTATCCTTTGCCAAATGCAGAGGTAATGCAGTGTCGAGATCTTAAATGTATCCTTGTAGATAATCAATCATATATTTAACAGATAAAAGTCTGTATGCTCCAGTAACATTTACAAATTACCTTCATATTCTTCGTGCACTTATCTTTGTCGATGAAGGCCAGTCGGATAATAACGTCCCATCTCCAAGGGTCAGGCTTGACCCTTGGAGACGGGACCGATAGGCTGTTACGAAACGTCAGTAAACAACAACCACCCAATTCTGCATTAAAACCAAGAAGAGCGAAGACCTCATCTGCACTGTGGCGGAAGTCTGAACCCCAGTATCAGAATGTGCCTAAGGTCTTGAAGGATACACGTGGCGTCCTGTCAGGCTCTTAGAATAAATTAATTTTAAATAAATACGCCGCAATTTAATATCGCCTTACACTTAATACTGTTGTCGCATGTGACGTTTAGAGATCAAGTAAATATCTATTTATAAGAGGTAATAATTTTCTTCGGAGAAGAAACGTCTTTGTGTTCCATAAGCTCAACAATCAAGGCTGTTTTAGTCAAGAAACTGCATTTTATTATAAAAAATACTCGTTTTTATAAAATTGTCATCCTTATTATATATTTGCGCCTGATGATGAACCTTAAGGGTCGAAACATGTAGCATTTTATTAAAACAAGTATTGGCTTTGTAATACAAAGTAGTTGTGTTCACAAAAAATGCCGTTATTATTTAGTAATAATATTTATTCTTAAATTATTGCTCAAAATGCTTGGAGATCAATTAAATTTGTCTATTCAAATCCCTTATAAGCAATTAAGTTGTATCAGATTTACGGAAAGCCAGAAGACAGACCTAAGCACAGACGCTGGCTTTTGCCTGCAGGTAAAGTTGTTTCTACAGGTATCCAGATTACTCGAAAATCAGAATGTTTGGTATGCGCTGTCACACTGATTTAGCGTAGTGGACAGACGGCCGAACATGGTAAACACAAAAAGTCTACCTAAGATTATGTTATTACAAACCGTGAATAATGTCTAAGATTCTTATCCATAGTTAACCTTTATTACAACAAGCTGCGATCGGCTTCGCCATTCTCAGGAAATAACTTGGGAGACTAATTGCAACTTTAAGTTATATGAATACGAATGGTATCTCACTTCCATATAGGGAAATAATTCATACGGGTTTATGTTTTTGATATCATTTATGTAGTTGTGTATATTCAAGCTGTCCTGTGCAAGAGTATTGCGTTGAAAGGTTTAAATTTTACGCTATATGGTTTTTATGTTCAATATTTGATTATGGTATATAGGCCTAATTTTACTTCGAGAAGTTTTTGTAGAATGGTTTAAGTGTGTTAAATTTTCCCTTTCTTGAGTGGAGACTGGTGGAAGTTATAGTATTTTAGAATATCCGTAGAACAAGTTTGTATTTTATAGGTAATGAGCTTCCTTTACCTGTGAATCGGGAAATTAAAATTAAAGGATAGAATGAATATGATGGAAAGTGATAGAGAAGTTGTTAGAATAGTTAAGTGAAATATGAAGATTGTTACAATTGTGGAATTTTTGGGTTTATAGTAATGACTTGACTATGATCTAGTTCTGAATGTACTAAAATCTGAAATTAAAATAATAAATGCAATTATTAATTCAGAAAAGGAGATATAGAAATCCTTATTTTTCTTATGTGCATGCTAAGGATAGGGTATGGAGTGAACTTGTGGGTTTTATTCGAGAAAATATATGCAGGCGATAGGTTATGTATGTAACAGGCAGAAGCTTATGGAGTACTGAGTATGAAAGATGGTGTCTGTTTGTTGTTTATGGGTCTTGTTGGAGTAAAACTCTGAAGAAGGCATTTCATTTCAAGCTTTTTCCAAGAATGGTTCGTAAATGTTTTCATTTGCGGACACTAATTAACATTGCTCCCACAATTCTTGAAGATGTGCTTTTAATATTACTGAAAGTAGATATTTATGAAATATAACTTTGCGGTACCGTTAAAAGGTATGACTCTAAGAAAAATTTAATTAATATAGCCCAAAAATTTTTTGGTGTACAAAAACACCAGTTCGCATCCGCACCAATACTGTACACGGGCATGACAACATAAATTCTTCATTGCTTTTAAAGCCGGTATATACCGTTAAACTGTTGTTACATCAGCTGTATCTGAGTGCAGAAGGAGCTTCAAATACACCCCGTTGTCTTCTGCAGGTAGGTTTGACACATGGTGGTGGTTGGTACATGTGTTAAACTGAATGACGAGAACTGAGACCTGATGCGACCAATGGCGAATACTGTTGCACGGAGTTTGTACAAAGTCGGTCGAGCACCACGTAAAGTGGGCTTAGCTGTCATCTGCCATTCAGTAGACAGAGAGTAACATGCCACTGGTAACGGTTAGTTTTCAGTAGTGGGGCGGTCGGGGTAGAGTAGTCGGTGTAGCGACTGGCTATGTGTTGTACGGTCCGGGGTTCGAGCGCAGGTGGGGCCGAGATTTTTCGGTCCCATCCAGACCGGCCCCGAGGGCCACCTAATCCCTTGTATGATGGGTACCGGCTCTCTTTCCCGGGAGTAAAAACGGCCTGAACATGGCTTTGGCCACCGACCCTCTTCTAGCACGGGGTGAGTACGGGTAGAGTTAGACCTCCATCTCCCCTCGATGTCTGCTTGGCATGTTAGGGAACATTCTTTACCTTTGTCAGTATTAGAGATTGCATCGATCAGAGAAACAGTGTGTGTGTGTGTTTGTGTGTGTGTGTGTGTGTGTGTGTGTGTGTGTGTCGCTGTTGTATGTGAGTTAGGCCTAATTACTTACGAGCTGACAAAAAGAATTGCCGAGATGGTGCGCACGTAAGTGGATAGAAAGACGTCATTCTAAGGGGAGTCTGCAGTACGGTGTTTGTGGAAATGTGAATGGAAGTTGGTGCATCCATTAGAAAACTAAAATTATACCACGAATATACCGCTGAACCCGGTTATAACGTGATGAAAGGGACTTAATATTTTGTGTCGTTACAAACGAGTGTCGTTATAACCGAGGACTTCAATGTTATGGTTAACAGTGATGAATTAATTGGTACCACAGAATATCTGACGCTGCAGGCGAGGTGTCGTAAAAACCGATGTCGTTACAACCAAGTTCGACTGTAAATGAAAAAGGAAAGATAATTACTGTAAACAAATGGTCCACTTCAACATTCGTAGAAGTTTACTGAAGTCTGAATTCGTACGAGGATTTTCACAGACTTTTTGGTTTTTGTTGTAACTCGAATATGGCAGCCAGATGTCAATGAATTCATATAACTCTAACTGGAGCTCAGAGAAAATAATATTCACCCACTAATGCACCAAAATACATACAATCTTTATTCGTAAAAAGTTCCTACGTGTTTCGACCCTGCTGGGTCATCTTCACGGAGAATAGTCTGTTACACTGTTCGGTGCACTTATACAGTTGAGTGAGAATGTGCCTTTGCTTTCATCCTCCGTTGTGTTGTGCGGTATGCGCATTCGCATAACAGACTATTCTCCGTGAAGATGACCCAGCAGGGTCGAAACACGTAGGAACTTTTTACGAATAAGGATTGTATGTATTTTGGTGCATTAGTTGGTGAATATTATTTTCTCTGAGCTCCAGTTAGAGTTATATGAATTCATTGATATCTGGGTGCCACATCTCTTATCGTCTACGTGAACACACTGTGCTGTTATCATAAGAGATCCCATGTAACACCAACTGTTATGAGATCTAGCGCCGTTTGTACCAAGAAGAGTATATAGCTTTACTGCGCCTCTAATTTTCGAATTGCCTCTGTTTTCCGCACCTAAGTGCCGTCATCTCAAGAGAAGTGTTATAACATATGTTAAGTAATAATTTTTCAAAGATTTCTGATAATCGCTGATTATGCAAGTATACTGAGACCAATCAAGGGAGTGGCGTGGATGGTAGGGATTTCAGAGATTGGGGTATACTTTTGTGTTACCGTCCACCCGGCTGGCCTATGTCAACAAGCCCAAAGCGCCTGTCACTAGCGACCAACATCCATACGAACAGAATAGCTGGGCAAGTGGATTCGAATGGTGAAGCACGTTGAAGGGGTAAGTGTAAGAACTCGACGAAGATGGGGAAAATGTTGATACATGGGACTTCTTTCCTTGACTTCAGTATGCCTAAATTTTCAATTGTGCAGAGTGCTGCTTGCGATAATGACATTCTCCTTGTTGAGCTAACCTGTGCTATGTGTAGAATTAAAGGTTTCATCGTGTCATTTACAAGATCTTGCAACGGTATACTGTCCTGTGCCAGATTAATCCAGGTCACTTCCTCACACCTTAATATTCATCTTAGTCCGATCCTCTCGCCTACGCCTGGGCTCCAAAATTATCTTTACTTTTCAAGTGTTCTATCTAAAATTTTGTAAACACTTTTCATGTCTTGATTCTCCTTACATGTCCCACCCATGCCAATTCATTAAAATGAAGCTACAGAGTGCTTGAGACTGCACGTTATCTGAGTTATAGGCCTATTTCATATATGCGACTTTTCGGGAACTGTGTCTACGCCCCTGTTCAGATTAATGGCTGTCTAGTGGTTAGTGGAATTGCGCGAGTTTATTAGACGATGTAGTGGGTTTAGGGTTCGATTCTGACAGCTACCAGTAGGAGGGAGGTATAATAGTCTGACCTTCTTCGTAAGGGTTATGTCGAAACCGCCTTCTGTTAGGCCTAATATTTATAGGTTTTGTCTATACTCCCGTCGCCCTATGTGCGGATTTCCTATAAAATTTAAGACCATTACTGCCGCTGAGAAGTTTTCGACGTTGTCCTTTGTATGTGTTCTAGCATTTTTCTTTGATACTGCTGGATCTCTTCTGTCTTGCTCCTAGCTTTACCATGTCTCGTTTATTTTCACTTCTCGTCTTACCTTCTGGCGTAATTCCTGTCTTCGATAGCTGAGGTAGTGTTTCAGAAATTCTGTCTTGTTCTCGCCTTGTACTCTTCTAAAGCCATGTCTCGATTCTATATTGTAGGGGTGATTTTAAAAGAATGTTGTGCGTGGGTAAATTTACTTTCGGTCTAAAATTTCTTATGATGTACCTGTAATACACGCTTTTAACGCACACTTCTGTACGTGTAAGTAACCTGTATTCATTTTACCTGGTAATTTATTATTTAGCATTTATTGAATTTCACTTACCTAACACAGAAAAGGATATAGACAAAGTAGCTGACATAAAATTTTACATAATATTCTTCTATACACAGGCTGTTGTATGCCACGGTCACAGATTCAAGTCCCTTCATATCAAGACAGCTTAACTACTGAGCGTGTTCGCCAGTCCATGGACAAACTAGAGGGCTGGAGTCGGTTACATCCCATTCCGTAACTTCAGGTCCTGATATATTGTGTTACAGCTATTTCCATCGGTGTTCTGATCTTTGGGAAATATCTGGCCATAAAATGTGCGGGTATATAATGCCGAAACAGGGGGCAGGAATAGCGTCATCGGTACGGTTAGGCTACTGGCTGAAGTTCTAGGAACTGTAGGTCAATTGCCGTCAGGGGCATAATATTTTTCTATTCTCCTAAGCTTCAACACTGGCTGTGGGGCCCACGTAGTCTCATATTCGATGGGTACTGGGGCCCTTTGTCCAGAAGTAAAGCGGCCGGAACTAGAATCAGATCACTCACCCTTTCTCGTGGGATCTAAGCAGAGTTGTAGCCTACCTAGGTGGACGTGAGTAGGCAAATTAAATTCACATGTATACAAAATATTATTTTTTGGTTTTTAAAAGGACGTCTTTTTAGCTGCACTCTTCCTGCTTGAACAACCGTGAATGGTAAATTTGTAGTCCATGAATAAAGACATTGTTTTTTGTGCCTGCCGTGAGGAAAACCACGGAAACCTGAAGGGGAGTAATTGAAATCCGGGCCTTCCTTCAGAACCTGGAGCAGTAACGTACTTGTGTGAAAAAATGAACCGTCAATCACAACAAAAATTTTTATTTTTTCAGAGATTTAATGTGTTTTACAACATGTTTCGGCCAACCTGGCTGTCTTCAGGTAACACAGCTCTGTACGAAACACGTGGGAGAAAATTATCGACATAAAATATTATAAAAAGGAATGAGATCTCATATTTTACACAAAATGGAGTAATAAGTAAGGGTATGTTATAGAAATAAATGTAGGTTGATAATTTCCCCCCACGTACGCTGTACGCGTTTGTATTACCTAAAGGTGGCCAAGTTGGCCGAAACGTGTCGAAAACGCACGAAATCTCTGAAAAAAATTAAAATTTTTAATGTGATTGAGGGTTCATTTATTTACACTTTATATATTATCACACCGGAATGTTTAACATGAAAATAATATATCTCTGTTTAATTAAGCATCACATTATGAAGACGTAGGATGCAGTGAGGCCATAGCTTCCGTGCATTCGTAATCTCGGTACTGGACGGAAACAAGTGGTTATCCTCGCCGTTCTAACCCTGGGGGAAGGCTCCCAGCCACGCATAGGCTGGCAGATTTGTGAGACCTTTGGTCGATCTAGACACTGTCGAGGAAACCAAATCTTTGTCCCTTCCAATAATCGAACGCCGACTCACTCACCATCCAGCACGTAGCCTCATTGCTGCACAGGCTGAGCTATGCGGGCATCTTGACGTCATGCAATATGTACATCAGTTTCAGCGCAGCTGAACACAGCAACGAGATACTGCTGCAAATGTATACTTACCGAAACCACTATCCTTCTTTCGTCTTGCAATTAAGTTGCTCTGATCTTGCAGTAGTAATGTCGTGAATATACGCACAGCCGTAACACCGTTATTATATTGACAGCTGCTCTCTATCTAGGAAGCTAATCGTAATAACGGAGAAGTTCATGTGAAAAATTGTTTTTTTGGGAAGAAGGACTCAGAAAAGTGGTTAGTATTACTGCTACATGCATTGATTGGAGCCCAATTCTTTATCCTAGGCCAGTGTTTTATGTTCTTTATGTTCTTCGTAAAGTGCGGTGAAGTCATTTTCGTACAGGCGCATGATGAACAGTGTAACTGTCGCATACTCGTAAATAAAGCATGAGTTGTCAACAACGTACATAATGAACGGTAAAATGAGGAATTGCTTTGTTCCTTTCCAACGTGCTTTGAGTTTTTATGAGTTCCTCTTCAGGGAATGTTGTTTTAAGAACATAGATGTGAGGTGCCAAGCTTTATGTCGTTATATTTAATCTACGTGTCTTTATTTCTGCGCGTTAATATAAATAAATGTATGTACACTAACTAACTACATGCAGCAGAGGCCTTCTTGAGAAGCTGACAGTTTCTCAGCTAGTCAAGAAATTCCCCGCATTTTATGGAACCTGGAGGTTCATTACCGCATTCACAAGAGCCTGTCCCTATCCTGAGCCAGCTCAATCCATTCCATGTCCCTATCCCACTTCTTGAAGATCCATTTTAATATTATCCTCCCATCTACGCCTGAGTCTCCCAAGTGGTCACCTTCCCTCAGGTCTCCCCACCAAAATCCTGTATGCATCTCTCTTTTCCCCCATACGTGCTACATTACCCGTCCATCTTATTCTTCTCGATTTGATTACCCGAATAATATTTGGTGATGAGTACAGGTCATTAAGTTCCGTGTGTGTACACACACACACACAGAGATTAACTGGTTGTGCTGTTACAGTTTATGTTCTCGCATGTTTTGCGTTGCAGACTAATATACTTTATCTGTTGTTAATGTCAAGTCTCAAAATATACAAAAGTGTAAAGTGTCCAAATACGAGTCACAGTTTGTCCCATCGGTGTGAAGGTTAAGTACAGCCACATATGGAGGCAGCCTACTGTAGGTATCAGATGTGTCACCTGCGTACTTCTGTTATTTTTATACAGGAACAATTCAATGAAAATACAAGACGGCATACGTCGAAACAATACTTGCAGGACGACAGAAGTGCAGACAGTCCCATTAGCAATAACAAAGTCAATGGAACAGCAAGTACAATGTAGAGACGTAACCGTGATCGCATTAAAGACAAAGTGAATACAAAATTCGAAGTGTTAAAACGGAGTAGTGTAGAGCAGGGTTTTATATTTGTAGCGGCAGAATAACACATAATATTGTACATACACTTCAAGGTGACTATTGAAGTTATACAAAAGGTTTTCAAAGGAAGGTTGCAAGGAATGATGATACACAATTGTAACTCAAATAATACCAAATTACAAGTGCACGTAATGCGTTGGTATAAACCACAAGAGATACATTATATTAATAATAAGATCTGATAAATATACGTGAAACCGACTTTGACGTAGATGAAATTGATGACAACGAAATTTGTTTCCTAGTAATGTCTGTGACACAAAATTGTGATAAACGGTTGTGGGTATTTTAAGAAAACAAATTGTTACCCCACTGTGTTATAGAATTCAGGAGAAAACTTATCGCTGGGAACCCCCAAACTGATGTCCCTGCTAGAATACCAGGAAAATAGACGACTAAGAGAAAACCCTAAATAAAGTCATTGATAAAATAGGCGAAAAGTTCATCTCTACCTGGAAAACCAAACTAGCTTTGCTTCTAGGATAGGGAGAAAATCCTCTCAGATAATTTCTTTTACGCTTAGGAAGAACCCAGCTATCGACTGTAGCTCTAAGAAATCACAAACGTTTCAGCGCCTTCTGCATGGGCGTGCACGTTTTACACTAATGAAGTGCTTGTGTCATTGGGCATAGTCCAATGTATTTGGTGTCAGGGATGTGAGTTCTCATGGCGGTCCTTTTTCTGAAATCGCGCTGCATCAACAGGACTTGGAAGAAGGGGGAAGAAATTTTCCCTGGACGATTTTTTTTCACACGCATTTATTCTGTATGTCGCTACAGTAAAAAATAAATCAGCCATTTACACTGTATTATGTTAGTCTTAACTTAAGATGCGACATGTTTCGTTTCTTTCAGCCGTCATCATGGATTAGTTTAGTACGTCATGTAGATTTAGACAGAACTCGCCGGATCATTGCTGATTTGTTTCAGTCAGTAAATGATTAACAGTATGCAGTTGCTATTTCCTATATGTTTTTAATATTTTACGTAGCACTATTATTTTACATTTTTATATTTGCGTGACTTCTGTACTGATCCGTAATGACGTTTGAATAAACCGAAACGTGTCGGTTTGAATGTAAAACAGAGAAATACTGCAGTGCATAATGCTGGTTCATTTTCCTGTCATCCTTCCCTGTCTCTCCGGTCATTCTTATGATGTTGACGCTGTGCCGTAACCTTGCGTACCGAACTCTGGTTCCTGATTAAGGTAGACATAAAACATAAAACTGGCATGAAATATGGATCGACTGTAACGGTAGTGTCACATTCTCCTGCTTGAAGCTCTGACAAATATGAATTACAGAATGATGACGTTTAACTGCCTACGCACACCCACGCACGCACGCACACTGTACATAATTACGTCTGTTGCCCGTTACAATAGTTCCAGTTGTGTGGTGCGCAAGGCAGTGATTGTGAAGATTACTGTCTTCGGAGATTTTACGGTATGTAGTTTGGTAGATAGGTATGGACGTTTCGGAGGAACATGCTCCAGTCGATGTTGAATATGGAGGCAGTAGGGTCTTATGAAGATTATCTGACGTCACATCTGACAGCACAGCACATTGCCCCTTCTAGTTATTCATGTGTTCACGTAAAATTTAAACATCACGTGTTACCATATTTTTATGAAAATTATGATTTAATACATTAGGTCTCAGTTTGCATCGAAATACTTAGAAAACGTCAATTATTCAGAAGCACTTTCTATTTATTTTTATCTTTAGGAATTCTTAGTTTTATTCTTGTGTCGTATCCGTACAGCTTTACGTTAGAACCGAATATATGATTTAAAAGAACGTATTTGCTATTTCCTATTATCGGCCACATCAGAGATTTATGCTTCCTGGTGCATTCGACAATTCCAGACAGTTGTCTTGCTTAAGATGTAGAACATATAGGTGACTTCGATACTGGAGGGAAAGGCAAAATGCTTTCCCGGATTGTCAGCATTCGCCCATAAGATTGCATATTGGCACAACGTAAAAACACACAATCTGAAGCTGCTATATTCTTGCGCCTCATCACGCATTCGCGGGTCAGGCAGCCTAATGCCTGCACCGGCCTAAAAATCATATCTACAGTGTCTTATAGTCCGATCGTCTTTCTTACAAGGGGCAATATCCTGGAGGCGTCTTCGTGTCCGATAAGCCGCATTATAAAGAGGTGGTTGCAGAAATGCTGATGAAGCTACTTTGGCGCAGAAGTTGAAGCTGAAGGGCTTGGAGATCTGCGACCCAAGCAAATTTAAGAACTGAAAATGGCCACAAAACTAGGAAGCCGCCTGCGTTTCAGAAGGCCAGATGTGTCTTAAGCTGTGAATGCAAGCTCTGCTTTACACGCGTTAGATACAAGTATCCTATAGACACAGAACGAAAATCCTGCGGTTACTCTGTGATAATGACAGTCACCTGTTCCATCTTATCTCTTTCATGCCTTGACTTTCACGACTTGACTTAATACGTTGTGTGTAGCGGGAGCATTGAGTAAACTGCGCATGCTTAAACTTTTTGAAAGGAACCGAAAGAATTTTATCATCATTAACCCTTTGAAGACGAAGCGTGTCTGTTTTATATAAGGACTCAGTGCTTACCGCGCTGTAAACACTCTCCACTTCGGTTATAAAAACCAATCTCTTAATGTTTTATAAGGCAAAAGTTGCTGTTTGTTCTGAGATCCGTACAAAACACATAAACGCAATGTGTGCACGACGTAGAATTTTTTTATATTAAACGTGGTAGTATGTAAAGTTACCGCTAGGCTTTAAAAGGTTAATCAGTGGCATAACTTCATAAGGACAACTCACTGTTATTATAGCAAGCAAATTTTAGAGTTGCGTTCAACTTCCCCTGACTGGATAAACGTTGCTTGAAAAGTTATTAAGAAGTCAATACACAAGCAACATTGATTAGAAATGACTTGGAAACGGACAACTGATATCGCGGCTATAATATTTCATAACGAAAAGTGAACTTTGGATTTATATCGTTGTGACGTGCTTGAATAAATGAATATTAACTGCACTGTAATGCTTGTCCATTGTCACGGCAAAAAAAACGCTGAATATCATGAGAATGGTCATTCACGTTGTAACGCATGAGTGAACGCGGCAAAATAGAGTACAGTTACACTAATTACGTTGAGCAGCAGTTATGGGTCTGCACCGACAGCAAATCGTACATCTGCGGCAGGCTCGTAAGTCCTGTTCCGAACCTCCCGCACTCTCTTAGACAAAAAAAAAGGCCACTGGAAGAATACTTAATATTAGGCCGTCAGAAATCACGTAAAATTTACATGGAGTTATGAAAATTGAAAAATAGTTAAATACTGAGGGTACTGAGTGTATCTGAAAAGAAATTTTATGGCCGAACATCACAGTTGAGTGGTAAGTACTCCTTTGTAATCGGGAGGTCCCATTTTCAAATCATGTGTTCAGCTGTGTGGTTCTAGGCTTCTGCCGTGGTGAAAATGAGATCTTTACTCTTCATCGATGTTGCGTGGCATACAGTGGTAGTTATTTGCTGACGTTTCAGGAAAGCTTCTCGGTTCTGTCTTCATTCTTGAAGATGAGACTCATAGGTTGTCCTGAAACGTTGCTAAATAACTACAAATCTACGCCACGTGACATCCCAGAAGAGTGAGGTGTCAGGTTTTCAGCAACCCCAAGTGAAGAGTGTGATAGTTTTCTTCATTCCTTCCTTGCACATTCCGGCAGAGTGGCTGCAGTTAGGCCATGGCCAGTGTCCTTCACATTCTGGTCGGTTTAGTATTTGCTGACTGTCATACGATTCGACGCCACAGAGCCTGTGATAGAGACTTCATCGTTAAATGAGCAAGAAATTAATTTCTGTATGGAGTACTCTGTCAAAAAGGACCCACTTTAATACATATTGAAAACAAATACATGACTAGAAGGTTCAGAGCTTGTGAAACTCTTTGAGTACTGAAGTTGAATGGTAACAATTGTACTTTCGAGGTTGCTCCGTCTTATATCGAGAATAGAAATAATGAATTGTGTAATGATATTCACACGGAAGCGTAGAAAACTCTCTGAACTTACGTATTATCACGTATGTCAGAGATTAATAACGCTAGATGTAATTGCGTTTTAAAAACTAGAGCTTATCACGGAACCTTGGAGAAACAAACAAGTTTAACCACATTATTACAGATTTTGTGCCACAGTAAAATCCTGGCTGAGAGTCACACGTTTCCATTCTTAAGGTCTATGTCTCAAAATAAGCAGACTTACTGATGGGTTAGATTCCTGGACGCTGTTCGTAAGTCGATCTTTTCGGAAGTCATAACGGATTTGTATTGCATAAGTTACGTTAGTCTGAAACAAAAGCCTGCCAATACAGGGCAGCATTAACTTCCCATTCTTAATGGGTCATTTAAGTGCGTGTAAATACTATATAGACTGTCATTAAAACCAATATGAAGCAGTTTAAAATTCTGATTTTTGCGTGTAATATGGGACTGTGAGACCTCATTCATAAGCTTGGGTGTTTGAAAGTCAAGCCTTTGTAATTCGGGGACCCAGTGTATCGTGTTTCGTTAGTTTTTTCGTATGTTGAGGTGTCTGGTGGGTTGTACGACAGTTATTATTATTATTATTATTATTATTATTATTATTATTATGAGTACCCTAAGTCCTGCGCCAATTGCAAATTGTTACAAGGCGGATTTCTTCTGGGGTCATCGAAAGTTTATTCTGATTATCGCCGCCAGCATCATCATCATCATCATCATCATCATTTCAAGCACGTTTCTTGCCATTAGTCTATGTACCTGTCACAGTACTTATAAAATTAGGACTATTTATTCTACACTGTAGGCAATTTTACTTCTTAGAAGCTGATGTCTAGTTTCTACACAAACGCTAATTTTCACGTATTGAATAGCTATGACAAAAGTTTAAGTTTCAGGAAACTTGACAGGCATAGGCCTACTTGGACTAGTAAATTATTCGTTGGAAATCAAAGTAATCAGAGTAATTCTGACAAACCGACAAAGATCCCCACATTCCTACAAACTGTGCCCTGAGTAGACACGCTACATATGGATACAGGGGCGATACTTCATACATAAAACTAGATATTACGGGCAATAAACAAGCGGAATAGGAAGAAAGACATGTGTCAAGAAAACATTATAACAGCCGGATTACAAATGGCGAATGCAGGAAATGAAATAATAAAAACGTAAATGCGTACGAACACAGGAAATTAAAGGTAAAGCCAAACAGAAATACGAGGCTATACGGAAGGCGGTAGCGATCAAAGATAAGAGGAAAACATCTGGACGCTCTTGCTGATGATTGCGTGGTGACTGTGAAATTAAATGCTAAGTGGGCTTATAACACTGAAGCCTTTGAAGACCAGATAAAATCGCTGACGCTAATATTCAAACGAAATATGTGTAATGTACAGTGTCTCACGTGCCTGCAGTCTTGTTTTATATGACCATCTCACGAGATAATTGCTGGGTGGCTGCGGTTGTACCTAACGACTTGAATCTGCACAGTGCCCACGTGCTAATGTTACGGCTCTGAAGCTAATAAATGGAGTGAAAATGTTGCTCGAAATTCATTAGACCTTTGTCTGCATGAGGACGACAGCTTGAATAAATGAGGGCAGCTTATAGACTAGAGTTCTCAGAAATCGAGGATCGAGTCTCAGCATGGTCAGAAATGTTGTCTTCTCCACCGCCTGCAGACGGCTGTGTGACCGAAATAGGATCCTCTTAGTGTGTACTGGGATTCTTATCTTTGATGTAAAGCGGCGAAAGCCTGAAGCTCATCGCGTCCCTCTACCTAGTGGCATGGTTAAGAATTTATAAATTTGTAGCCTTCCAGCTCCATTCTCCCTTACGTGTTCAAGACGCTGCACTTCCTTTAATAGAGGACAAAAAATTTTACGGTACCTAAACAGGACTCATTTAGATAAGTGACACCGTTGGTATTATATGAACTCAAGACTCTTACTAAAGATGACAAGGAGAAATCGCGTGGCGACCCTCGCATGGAGCATTAACCTTCGTATATACAAGCTGATGATGTTATAGTATTTACACTAGCTTATGACCGCCACATTCCACATCCTTTCCAATTTAACACTCATGACTATTAAGTCACTAAGAAAATTTGTAAGCGTTACAAGTAAAATTATTTACGAACCTTCTCTCCACATTCTAATAGAATATAATAATAACAATAATAATAATAATAATAATAAGTAACGTACAAAACGTTTATCATGGTAAATAACATCGCATGTACCACAAACTGTACCCATGAAGTAGCTATATACCCTAGAAAGCTGTTTGTTTCGTATCTATATTTGTGTAACAAATACTCTGCACAGAGGTGATAAATAATAATGATAATAATAAAAATAATAAAAGAATACCAATGAGACGGAGTAAAGCGCAGGTATGGTGGTCTTTTTGATAACAACAAATTACTGTGTATATGGTTCTGGGTTCGATCTCAAATTAGAGTTATTTCCGGATTTTTCTCCTCACTGCCATTGAAGGTATAACCTTTGGAAAATAAAAAAAAAGTATGAAAATGACAATAATGTGAAAAATATAGTGGTGTGAGGTGGATGAAAATGGCACACCCTCTGTCTAATGGCGAGTTTTGGCAAGATGTCGAAATTCTGGGTTTTGCCTCCACGTTACTAGTCTTTTAAATAATAACTGGTTAAGTACTGAATCTGTCACTCATGTTGACACTATTTACAATACCATCAGGCACTCTGGCACGCCCAGTTACCTGGACTGATAAAAAATCAGTGGTGAGGGCAGTGATTTACATCAGTCACCGCAAGACCTCACTTAACCGGGGTGGTATCAGCCCAGGAAATTATAGCTTATAGTCTGCACGCACTGTGGATCATGCAGCAACATATGTGCATGTGGGAACCGCCCCGCCCACTGCCTTATGTTCTGGATATTCAGGCACCTAATTATCTTATACTTCTATATTCCGTCTTTTAACGCTTCGCGAAATACATGCAAAGAGAAATAATAGCTTTTAATTAAGTTACTTAAGTTCTATGTGCCTGCTAATGTACGTACTGACTCCTTTATGTACTTTTATGTATACGTATTCATGCGCACCTTACCGCTAAAGTGTGAAACTTCTTATTTTATGAAAAACCTAGTTATTTCACAAAATGAAGGAAAGAGGAAGTTCAAGTCTTTAATGAGAGACCATTTATCACTTTAAGCAGTTATGTCACAGAATAACGAAACATTACCACTTAATTCGTAGAACGTTTAAATTATTCTACATTTTAATTAGTTATTGTCTGAAAGGAGATAACCGGCTTTCTGTGTTTAAAGAATGAAGTCTGATATTTCGTAAAATGCATAGTTATTTCATAAATAAACAGAAAGTTTGTAACGTGGAAGCATTCAGAATTTTATCAATCTGGAGGACGGTAAAAAAGGCAATTAACTAAAGTGGAGATCTGAAATTTGTTCATTTCATGACAAACTGTGCCAGGCGCTCAGGTATTAAGAGCTTTATTCTGTGCATACGTTGTGGCTATATTGATACAGATTTATTGAAATTCTAGCAGCCTTGCGACACTTCACAACCTGTTATCTGTCTTACGCTCTTTTGACTCACGCCTGCATCATCCTCAGTGTTCTGCAAGTTGTCTTTGGGATCTTACACTATTTTTCTACTCGCCACATTTTGTTCGTATTATATGTTAGACCCCACACTGTTTTCCACTTTTTACTTATAATGTATGTGTGTGTGTGGGGGGGCTGGTGGAGGTATAGCTACGCACCGGCTGTTTTACCTCCGGGGAAGTGACCCAGTACTCATTCTACGTTCTACAGGAGGCTGGGTGAGCCCAGGGCCGAACTGGACGGGTCTGGAAAATCTCGCGCCCCCGGGATTCAATCCTCGGACTGTCCAGTCCCTAGACAGTCGCTATACCCATTACACTATCCCGACTTCCCCCCCCCCCCCCCCCCCCCCCCCCGGGCCCTCCTGGCCTATTCTAGGGTGAACATACGTGTGCAGTTAATGTGGTGATACGTTGCAAGTGAAATGTGAAAAACAGAGGCACGTGCCAACTTGCAATATAAAAAAGACTTGGTGCGGAGAAGAGTAGTGTCATTTTAACACACGTGTAAAGCCGACTTAAGTTAAAGGACACTGCGGACGGAGGTATTAGCGTCGATGCGTGCATGACAGACAAAAAGTGATAAACCATTGGAAGGCAACTGGAATTTTCAGTAAACTCTGATGAAGAGCGCCTAAACATGATTTGGTGACGAATGACTCATTCAGCGCAAGTAATGGAGACGATACGCAGCTTCCCCGGCCCCGGGTTTTCTTCATTTTTTATTTGTGTCTGTGTAATGGAATGCAGAAATACAGTTTCATACTCAAAATATAAAAAACTTATTCACAGTTCTTGTGCAGAGCGCTGTCTAGCTGATAAGTAAGAAATAATTAAGATGTGTTCCTTAAGTAGAAATAAAACCAATATGGAAAAATAAAATCGAGATGCAAAAGGAGTTAACAGCACGGGGTGAATGGCTACAATAACGCCAGATAATTCCTCCCCGCCCCGCCAGTAATTCATGTGTATGATAGAGGCAGTTAAAGCCAGGGTACTGAAATTTCTGCAATGTAGGGGGCTTAGCAGCATGAAAACATCAGGAGCAGTCTGTTGTATTGTTCCTGCTAACGGGTTTGGAAATTAACAGCGTCCGCTCAAGTCCTCAAAATGCGAGTCAAATTTTTACCATAATTGTGAAATAGAGGACGAGTGGCACTGGGACACACTTCTCATAGTCTGCTTCGGTTTTCCTCTCTCAATGCAGATCCCCCCAGCACTCCGTTTTCATTCGTCTATAATGCCGAAGATGGCAATGACCCACTGACAGCCTAGCGCGGAGAATTAGTCTCATCCCACCACGGGAATAAAAGTGTACTAACTTTAAGCGGAAACCTGTCCGACCGCGAAATATGTTGTGGCGCCTTCTTGTACCGTTATAGCCAGGTTTAGTCATAGGCTGTTTTACCTTCAGGGTTTTACAGAAACGATATACTTGTTGCATCACAATGTTGTGTGTCACTGAGAATTTCAGCTTGGTTCTGTGTTAGTAAAAGACTTCCAGTCGCTGTTTAAGTAGCAACAGTATAATTCCCTGATAAATCTTTGAAGCTTCGGATTGTGAAAACAGCATTTAATTCCTAAGTTCCTGCTTCACAGAAATCGTACTACGTGTCAGTTACAAAGCCCGGTCGTTTACGGCTATTTATGGAAGAAATCGCTGTTGACTGTAAGGAACATACCAGGTTCTGCCATTAAAATGTAGAGCCTTGAAGTTTAAAGCAGGTCGTTCGCATAGAAACGACTATGCTTTAAAAGATTTAGTGGCTGCCCTTTCTCTAAAAACACACATTTCAGTGTAGCATGACACGTTTGACGAGGGACGGAGGCGATGTATGTAATTATGATATCGCTTGATTTCTGCGGACTCCAACACTTATGACCTATTCGCCGTAGTGTTTTTCCGCCCGTAATGAGGTAACCCCTTCACGCCGACATATCCCACAAGACAGTAATCTCCTTCAGGTTCAGTTTGACTTCTGCATATTCGCTGAGCGTAAAGAACAGCCATCTGCGCTACCTCTTTGTTTTTATGACATGTGAACAATTGCTGAATCGTTCTCATCAGTGCCGTCACAAAGACGGAAGGTTGCTGATGTTCTATCGCTGTTTCTTCCCGAGTGCACATCTCGTTAATGTGTCTTGCCGTGGAACAATCCCCGAGGTTATCTGCCAGTCATATACTTAACAGCGTAATAATGACGACAAATCCCAAAGGCTTCTATTGTATCTTTTCAATTTCAACCTCAAAACAATAACCGATTACAAAAATTTGTGTTTGTGAATCGTTAACCATTTGTAGTTTACGCCAGTGGTTATTAATTGAGATATAGACAGGGGGACATGAAGTTGACAGTGACCTATTTGTTGTTTCAAAAATGACGACCTTGTGAGGTTTGAGATTCTCAAAGCTAAATATAAAGTTTTATGTATTATATATTCTGACGGATACACACAAACGTTTGCGAGGATATTTTCTGTCTCTAGATTGTAAGGTCTTGTACCATAAGAATAACGGCAGTACCGAAATTCAAAACATTGATGTCTCTATGCCATACTACACCGCTTTACATCTCTTTCGCCCGAAGAGAAAACAAATTTTCACAGAGAAGTTCAGTTACTTTATTGTCTGCTGCAATGCCATGTTTGAGAAGCTGATGTTTACTAACTAATTTATCGTTGCGCCAATTAAAGATTTGTATGTACCTTCTGTTTTGCTTTGCCTATCATCTTTTTCTTTAGTATTTTCACAACAGAGATAAGATCACTTCATAATTCGTTTTCTATATCTTCAGAGTAAACAAACGAAGGATGCAAGGGATGAAAAATGCATAAAATTGTTATTTTGAAACGCGAATGGAAGACACAGCTTTTTGGGACGTAGATGTAGTTGAGACGAGGATATTAACGTAGATTTAAAGAGAGCTGGTGTGAGGATTTGTACCGGAATCATGTGGCTCGAGACAGTGGCTTTTCAAAAGACCGTAATAAACCTTCTTCCACAGAAGACGGATGATTTCTTAACTGGATGAATGAGAGTTAGATTGTCAAGACTGACTCTTATTTTTGCTTCTAAAAAATTAAAATATTAGACATGAGTGTATTTTTGTCCATCTTGCAAATTGCTTTGTGGCCTCATACTTAATTTCTTATTACTGATTAATATGCTTTTTGTCTGTTCCCTTACACCTTCTGTATTTGGCATACAACAAATACGGATAAGCCCTGCTGTCCTTAACTTTAGTACCTATGTACCTTCATTTTAAAGACTGTATATTTGAAGAAAGTTGTCAGCCTTATAGTCCTGCTACTAACAAAAGAATTCCCGTCAAGTTATGCAGATTGTTATAGAATACGGGTCGGTGCCTATCGTATGCAGAAAGCACAAACAACGAAGTGAGAATGCGACAAAATCTCACGGATGTTGTTCTGAATGTAGAGTCTCTAGTATTTGTAGGTATATTTCTGTCGCTTGTACAGTATTATTTACAAGGAACGCACTGCATGATTGGACGTTGCGATATTGGTAGAGCAAAAATAATGCTGCCCAGTCCCGTATGACAGGCTGCAATATAGTTCCATGAATGAGCGCAGATGTGGAAGGCATATACACGGCTCTCAGCTAATGAAGGACTCGGCTACATAAAGATCAAGAAGGGAATAGCAGACACATCGTGAAACAAATCCATATAAGGTTAGGTGTCTGAAATAATTTTCGTTTATTCAACGACCCTGTATCACCTGCATCTGTTGTATATTTTGAGTATCAAATGCGAGGTGTATTCTGGTGGCTTTCTACAAAGGTACGCTGTGTAACATCCCAAGATATTACATTTACGCCACATTAATGTCACATACTACAAACGTGCCAGTTAATCAGATTGCACAGCATCTTGCTACAGGAGATGAGTAATCTTCATATCCACAAAGGTACAAAGGGTACACCTGATGATGGCACATAAGGAGTGCCGAAACATGTAGTGTGAAATAATGTAAAATGTGATACTTGAATAAACAAACACCTTGAAAATATTTTGAAGTTGTGCTGTTCAGCAATTATTGTTCCTGTAAGTTTAGTAGCACGCACAACGGGATGGCACACATTAAAATTATTCGTATCTACAGCTGTGAGAGCCTCAAATCTCAAATCATTAGATATTTTATTTAAGCCATATTTAACAAGGCTGTCAGTATCCCATACTGTGTTACAGTACGCATATCTTGCCATATATATTAGGGCGACTGGTGACATAAATTGGAAGAGATGTGGAAGGAAGCAGTGTGGGGTGATCTGAGGTAGACATTTGCAGGGACTGAAGAAAAATCACAAAAATTTCAGTCCGTTTATTCTGTCTCCTAGATGGGTTTTGACTGGGGAAAATCCCGAATACGGAGGAGAAGTGCTATCCTCGGCCCCCAACTTAAGGGACAAACGTATGTATTGTACATGATCGAATGACTCAATGCTTATACAGTAGGATTATGAGTATAAAGAAGAAGTGGTTGTGGTCTGTTTTGTGGTAACTGCTACCCCAACACTTGAATCGAAGGACGGAGTTTGGAGTCCGAAATAGCAAGCAGCACTCCGACATTCCGGTGCTTGTTTACGTCACAATATGCTGTCAGTTTTAAGGGCCAGAATGTATCGCTCCGGAAGGCGCGCAGAAGAGGGTGCCGTTACCGCTTGCTGCTCGTGAGGTCCCGAGTAGAATCTGCCCTAACAGGTTCTTTGTGGTTTTCCGCAGTCCCTCCACAGGAATGCTGGAAGCAGGGCTGAACTCAAATTATACCATGCCCCCTTTCTTTCACATTATTTTGAATTCGTTATTCACTAATCATTGTATCACGCAAACTTATAAAGCCGAAACTGTTTTGCATGCAAATTATATTCAGCCTTTTCAGAATAACACTCGTTGTCTTTTAGTACCTTGCATATATCCTAAATTGTGTTTTAAAATACCTCAAACTTAAACTTGAATGGTGAGATTATCTGAAACACAAATCGTCTGTAGATAATTTGCCTATAAGTTCAAAGCCGTACATTCCCTTCACGTATATCAGTGCTATGCATTAATATGGAGCTCTGTGACAGGAGATGAAGAACTTTGCACCGGTTCTGAAGTCAAGAGCTGCGTCAGAAGAAAACAAATGCTGTGCAGCAGAGAGATATGAAGGCAGAAAACTAAGTATATTAGACACCAGACATTTTGGACACACTGTGAGCTTGACTGAGTTATCATTTAACTTGCCTGATACTCAGATGACGCTAAACATTTATGTGGATGGAAATGAAACATTTGTATTCTTCTCAAAGCAACAATCTATTAGGCCTTCGCTCTTCTGGAATGTTACGTAGCGTAACTTGATAGTTTACTGGCATTTCGGGACAGCCTTACCCTCCCATCTTCAAGATTCATGCAGTCCAGGAATAGTGATGGGATCTCGCAACATTGTATTAGCACTTCGTATTTTATTTTTGTCATAACGAGTTTTTTGCGCATGTGTAAGGTTTCGTAGTTCTGTTTTATTTAACAATACTGTCAGTAAATTGGAATATATAGAATTATGTTATTGGATAATAATTCGTAAGGTTCGCAGGGAAGTACGTAATTTACGATAGCTACTGTCCCGATATTTGTCCAGAAGATACTGAGTAAAACCGTGACAGTCTTCAGTGAAAGTCGTCAGCTGTCCTGCCTTATTCGAGCAGGGCACCACCATTCGAATATGTCAGCGCGTTAAGAGACGATCCAGCTTGATAAGTGGCAACTTTTTTGTGGAACGAGGGCACACGTGAAGGCAGTTTGCATATTTGAAATTAAAAACCTCTATATCTGATTAAGTCTGATCCGTATGCTATGTCGTCGAAGGCAAGTGTAAATCTATAATTCCTAGTTTACTACAGTCCGTAATAAAATTTGGCGTATGCACGAATTTTTTCCACATACAGTAATTGAAAGCATGCACGGTCACGATAGAAATCATTCCTCTTGTACTACTTGACCCTGACGATGGAGTCACTACAACTATTCGTAAGCGTCGGGAAGTATTTACTCAGTGTCCCGGAAGACTTAAATCTTCTACAACACTTTTAATATTTTCCATACCCTGCTGGTAATTCAATGTCTGATATATGAACCAACCCATATATCAGGCTTCTGCAACACTTCTGTAAAAACCTCAGATATTGCAGTAGAAAGCGTAATAAGGAAGCTAAAAGCAGGATTCGTGGTAGCTATCAAAACAGTAGGATACATTGCAAAGATAGTGACAGTATAAGTGACAGAAACGAAGCATAGGCCTGAAGAATTTTAATATGACAAACAGCCAAAGGCATATTGTGACAGTTTGCATAACTGCACCATATCTGTTGTGAAATTAGAACCTTGAATTTTCTCTGAAACTGCTTACAGGAGTTCTCCAGTAAATAGGTCTATATGCATGCATGTCCCGTTGTCGGTTGTCATGTGTCAGTCAAGACTAAACAGTTTCTTCTGTTCCCGCTTTGCTGTGCCGACACAAGTGATGCGTGTTCTAAACCAATTTAAATAGAAATAAAAGTTGAAATGAAAAATAACAAGTAAGAGAAAAATCGTATAAGCGTCTCCTTTCTTGTTTTATAAGAAGTTCTGTATTGAATGACAGACGGTCTGACGACAAAGGGAAGCTGCTCGTTTTCTCAGATTTACAATGCATATTTCAGTGTAGTAATGCTGCTGTTTTCTGCTTTCATGAGAGCTGCTTTAGAAGCGCTGAATTTTTGCTAGACAACAGCAAATAAAATTTGAACTTATTTCGTGATTTGTTTACCTGTTGTGAGCTACAAATCCTGTTTGTTATTGTTGCTGGTGATCCCAAACTGGCAGGATATATCACACTGCTGCTGCTGCTGCTGCTTTTCTGTAGAAGCGAACCTTCTGTTTCTTTTTCCGAAGCTAACAATTTATGCACTTAGAATAAAATTGTATCGTACCTGAGCATAGAATATTTGTGCCAAGAATTTGTGACCCCCTACCAGTCATGCATGCTGCATTACAGCCTGAAGTGAAATATTAGCTGCGCAATATTTACAGTGCCGTGTCGTGTTATGTGTTAAGTGCGCAATATTTACAGTACCGTCTGGAGCTAAGCGTTAACAGCACATTATTTATAATTCTGTCTGGAGTTATGCGTTAACAACACACTATTTATAATACTGTCTGGAGTTATGCGTTAATAGCACACTATTTATAATACTGTCCGGAGTTATGCGTTAACAGCACATTATTTATAATACTCTCTGGAGTTATGCGTTAATATGTGGCACTCTATATATAACACTGTCTGGAGTTATGCGTTAACAACACTCTATTTATAATACTGTCTGGAGTTATGCGTTAACAACACACTATTTATAATACTGTCTGGAGTTATGCGTTAACAACACACTATTTGTAATACTGTCTGGAGTTATGCGTTAACAGCACACTGTTTATTATATTGTCTAGATTTATATGTTAACTGAGGAAAATGCCCTGTACCGTCAGGAGTTAAACATTAAATGTTCAAAATTTCCTGTGCTGTATTAAGCTAAGCGTTACTTGCTCAGCGTTTGTAGTATCGTCTGGGCTTATGCGTTGAATTCAGAATATTTACAGTATTCGTTGTGAGTTATGCTGTAAATGCACAGCATCTGGATGTATGTATTCGGTGCACAACATTTACGGCAACGTGCAGAGCTAAGCGATAACTGCACTTTTATAATGTAATGCTATTTGGAGATATTTGTTAACTGCACAACACTACAATAGCGTTTGGATACATGCATTAAGTGCACAAGGTATTTTCTTCGCTAAGCAGCAGTGTTTATGGCGTGGAGCTGTACCTCTTCTGCCCCTTATGATTTAAAATTTATGAATTAAGAACAAGAGATTTTCAATTATCAGTCCACAAAATATTTAACTCTTAGAAAACGTGCACACTCGTGCATTAAAACTATACCTATACAGCACTTCATTCCGAACCGAGCAGTAAGCACTCCGTGTCCGTTTATAAGAAGACACCGCTTAAACCTGTTTAGGGAAGTGATCGGCTTTAACTGCATGAATCACGAGAAATACATGAATACACTCTGGGAAAAATGCAGAACTGTTAAAGTTACAAGTGCCACTAGGCCTTAAAGTGTTAAGCGAAAAGTAACCACCTTCAGTACAAAATAACTAGCTCCATAGCACAGGAAGCTGTCTCGATTTTATGACAAAAAACAAAAGGCAAAAACATCGGTCTTCCCTCTGTACCTGTACTGCATATCATGGGTAGACCTTTTAGAGGTATGCACTTTTAGCTTTGGCGCGGTCTCTGTTAATGATTTATTAATGATTTATTTAACTACGCTTGTAGTATTTTGGACTATAGATTCGCATGATAGGATGAGTAGTGAATAATGAATTGCAACGAATGTGTAACAAAAGGGACGTGACGTGATTTAAGATACTTCAAATGCATTTACCTGAAGGGACTGAGGAACACCACTAAATACCTCGATGAGGAAAGCCTTTAGTCTAACCGAAGTTTTAACCCGGGCCTCCCGAATAAAAAGGAATATATCCACTCGGATTCCGTGCGCCCTTTTTTAAGCGAAGGAGATATTTAACCTTCCGAAGCACAAAGTTTATCCAAAACACGTCCTGGTCCCCCTCACAGAGAGCACGCCCTGTAGGCCTGTTTGTTTTATTGTGACAAGCTTTAAAATCCTCGCAGCTGCACCACTGTAAGGTCTTCTTCTTAGGTTTCACTAAAATTATCGGAAGAGCGTAATTTTTGGGTCATATGCTGCCGTATGCCGTTGTAACGTTTAGGCCTCCTTAGGTCAGAAGATATTCAAGACCTGTGAATAATCGTTAACTAATCTCTATAGTGAATGAAACTTAGATATTACTACGCTGTACAGCTTCCTTTCTTAAATGTTTTTGTCATGGTTAATATTTAACATTAAACACGTTTATAGCTGTACGCCAGGGCTGACCACAACGCAGTTGTTGCACGTTACTGTTCTGTCTCGTGCAAGTGTTCTGTAAAAATAACATTCCCCTAGTCTGCTTGCACAAGAGGCTGACCGTGAGCAGTACGTGTATTTTAACCGCGGTAACTTTACGTACCGCCAGGTTTAACATTAAAAAATTCTACGTGGCGCCCACATTGCGTTTATGTGTTTTGTACAGATCTCAGAACAAACAGCAACTTTTGCCCTATAAAACATTAAGAGATTGGTTTTTATAACTGAAGTGGAGAGTGTTTACAGCGCGGTACGCACTGAGTCCTTACATAAAACAGATACCTTTCGTCTTTAAAGGGTTAAAAGATTTTCTAAAGAAAGGAGCCTCGTAACTAACGGACGCTAACTTATTGCAGTTGATGACAAAAATAAGAAGCGGTCAAATGAAGTAAAAAATATTTTCCTCATTGATGCTGAGCTGTTGCTTAAGTTTTTCCCCGATGCTCCCGTAGCTAGCCGCTCCTCTTGTGTGCAGTAACACAGAGTATGCGGTTTCATTAGTAATGTTGGCAGTGACTTTGTATTGGAGGAAATTTTCATCAAGGTCAGTAAACAAGATATTCATTTTGCCATATTAAAATTGTCATTCTTCTTTAATTGGTGTAAAGATGTAAATCATTATTTATGTTTCGAATTATAGGGTGATAATGTGATTTGAAAGGATATGGAAGAAACCGGCCGAGCCGAGGCTTAGGGTCTAATGTTTGGGATTATGCGACATTTTTCTGGCGAGCTGATGGGAAAAGCAATAGTCCTCAGCGACAGTAGCCGGTAGTCCGGTCAAGATTTGAGCTGCGGAACTGCCGAGTAGGAAACAGGGCGTTACTTTCAGTTGTGTTTTCGCACAGATGTCGCTGCACATTTAACTGACAGGCCGACTCCACGGCGCAGAGAGAGTTCTCCTTAAGAATCTAACACTTCCTGACCTAATCAAGAAATTTCCCGCCTTTTACTGCACCGAATATTCATTACAGTGTTCACAGGATCCCGACTTTTGTCACTACACTGACCTACATGATTTCAGTCCATATCTTCGTATCCTATTTGTTTAGATCTCTTTTAATATTATTTCCCAAATAGCCCAAATTTTCCAGGTGGTCTCTTGTCTGCAGGTTTTACCTCCCCAACAGTTCTGTCCTGACAGAGGCCTGGAATAGAGTCGGATGTTTGGGCCCTAGAAGCAATGTGGGCATTGTGGGGGAAGACATCTCTTGCTCCTAAAGGGAAGCGATCCCAGTTCCTCGGTCTTGAAGCTTGTAGTCTAGTCGCTGTACTCTTAGTACAATAAGCCGTTTCAAATAACAAAATCGCAGCAGATGTTAAAGCCCCGTGCCGATATTTCGGTATTCCTAATTATTTGCCCTTTTGCACAGCGTCAGTGCCCCTTACTTTCTTAAAGAAATGATGCCGTCCTAACGTTTCGTTTGGTATATATAGGACGACGCAGTATATTAGATCGCTTTTCGTGATATTTCCGAGCCAGTGAGTTGCGGAGGTTTAGCTGGGAACTTGTTTTGCATGCCATTAATCAGACTGGTTGCCATACACACGGCAGTGCTATTCATATCTTGCATCTTCGCATCGTGGTTCTACAGCTCCGCGCAGACTTTCTGAAGCAATCAAGTGTTAATCGTACAAGTTTCCTTTTCGAACGCGAGTAGTACAAGGAAATATTTCCTTAGATACACTTCATATGGGACCAAGTAGAACTATTTTGTACAAGACATCTTACTGTATGCGTGTGCTTCGTAGTCAGAATTAAAAAACAGAGTTACAGACTGCCCACCGTCCGGTAAAATTCCTCGTATTATAAGAGGCTGTTGTGTATTCAAATAGCTGCAGGACCTTGATGTCCACCGACGAACACTTAAGGGTTGGTTAACTAGAGAAAGAAAAAACAAGGTAGGCAATACACATATGACCTAACATTCAAAAGTCTGCGAACTGAATAATATTACCTTGTTGAGTCAATAATTTTTTACTATTTCACAGAATTTTACACTGCCCCGTTTTTATCAGAGTGTCACAGAATTTCTCAAAGATCGTTTCCTAGGAAGATGGATTGGCAGAGGCGGACAACAGATTGACCATCTGGCTTCCTGAATCAAACTCGATTCGATTCTTTTTCGAGGGGTATTTTACCTGCACTGACTGGAACCCTGTTCCAGTGCCTCAACGTCTCTAAAAACACAAAATTCGCAATCAGTATGCTTGTGAATTAGGTCATATGCAAATATTGTTCATTGTTTGTAATGAGAATTTTTATTGTTTTGAAGTGAGTAGTCACCCCCTGGCACACATGTTAAAATTCGAGAAGTGACAATGAGAAACTGTAGATGCTTTTGGTCCTGTACTCATTTATGTACAGAGCTCATTTTCGTGTAATGTTTTCTGAAACTTCTAAATTTCAGTTAAAATTACTACATTATTCAAATGAACTTGACGCTTCCAACGACTAAAATACTAACTGCTTGTTACTTCCAGCATTGGTAGGTCTGCCAGACTCTTCACTGGCCCTATAAAGTGTAACTGTTTTGTCAGTTACAGCGCACCAAAGAGATCAACCGTGAGTACTCCGTGTAGCTCAATCCTTGGGAAGATGAAAATCGCCCACCCCATCAGGACATTACCCACCCTCTTTAAAACTCCCGATTTAAATACTTTGAACTCAGTAGTCCATATGACCGTGCTTTTGAGCCAGTTTAATCCAGTAGACATCGTCAAATCGTGTTATGGGAAGGTCCAATGTAATATTGTCCTCCGATCTCAACTCATATGTGTTACAACCCACTGCCACCTCGTGCTGTAAGCTGAAAAATAAGAGAAGCATAATTCAGAACTTACCCTGATAGTTAACACGCACCTGGGGTACAACTATTTTTACAACATACTTGTGTGGATTGTGATCAGTGTTGAGGGGCGTCCTGCTCAAATGCTGGCTATGATTTATATATTCTGTGTAGCAGGTACACTAAGTTAACACCTAGAGGTGTGTTTCAAGTTCGTTCGCTGTTTTTTAACGTAAGTTATATCTTTCAAATTTATGAGCAGATTTTAATGGAATTTGTTATTCGGAAGTCTGTACTAAAACTTTTCGAACGAAAAATGGGTTGGGTTTGTGTCAGTACCGGCCCATTATCCAGACTGCTCTAGGTCCCGCCCTTTCGACACTGCGTGCACATTCGTGGTGGGTAAGGCGGTCAGGGCTTGAGTCCAGCAACCTACCTTCTTTGGTGCCAAGGTCAAGAATTCGTGGAGCTCCATCTCCATTCACTCATTTATCCTCATGCCATGGTGTTTAATTAAGAATAGGGTTAAATGTACCTTCGATGATCCTCTTTGAGACATGACGCCTAAATCGGAATTAATCAGTTTTCTCGTATACGAATTCGTGTGATGATGGTGTTGCACATAAAACACGGACTTATTAGGCATAAATCCACGCAGAATAATTTATGCCTGGCTCGTCAAGGTATAACCCGCATTTTATGGAAACCGAAGTTCTCAGTGTCTGTTTACGGCAGCCTGTCACTTTTTCCTATCCTGCGTCAGATTAATCCAGTCCACGCACTCCCATTTAAATATCATCCGCCTGTGTAGGCCTGGGTCTTCAAAGTAGCTTCTTTCCTTCGCATTTTCTTACCAAAATCCTGTAGGCGTCTCTCTTGATTCCCATGTGTGCCAAATGCCCCAGATATCTCATCGCTCTTGACTTCATATACGTAAAATAGGGAGCTCAGTAACGTGATTTCTTTATTTCACGTTGCTTGCAGTAAATCGGACGTTAGAACATTAGAATGATCGGTGCGTAGTGAAATGGAAAGTATGTGGAAGAATGCATCGTAATTGGGGATGTGCCATGACCCAGTTTTATGTAGTATCGCGGCATTAATTTTAAGGGACTGAGGAGAATCACGAAAAACCTCAGTCATAAATGTTGGTCTTCGGGTGGAGGATAATCTTGTGACATCACTAACGTGACTTGAGCTTCCCACGCTTTCTGCTGCTTCATTCCATAGCGTTGAAGGTCATGGCATTTATTTCAGACATTTCTTTAGACCACGAATGTTTAAAGAAAGTATCGAGAATTTTTTTTAGAATTTCTGATGTATGGTCTCATCTCCCCGGAAGTCCTGACAAATGGCGTGTAGAAAATCATAAGCAATTCGTGTGTACAATATCGTCAGTCTATTGGATTGCGTCTTTTCTGTCTTTTTCTGGAATTAACATATTAATTTATGTGCTGCGGCAATGAATCGAGTCAGTTCTGTGTTACGGCTTATGTAGGTAATTGGTTTTCGGATCGCGACCTGCGGGAATCTCCTCTTGCCTTGAGAGTTAGTTTATTTTTGAATGCGGTTTCAGTAGTGACTCTTTTATTTAGTTTAACTTTATTGCTTTTTTGCTAGTTGCCAGGGAAGCAACGCTACATTTTGATGCCAAATGAGACCAAGTCTATTACAAGGATAAATTGACTGAAGTTAATAAGCAATGCTGAATTTTAATTATTTACCTTGCGCTTTGTATAGGCTGGGTTTTTACAAAGGTAAAAGAAATTTGTGTGCGCTGATGTTTTTAAACTTTTTTTCGAAGACTGTACCAGCTCTGTGAATAACAGACCTAGTTGAAACTAGGGGTGTACTGATTCGTGTCTTGTCCCTTGAGCCAATTCGAAGACTCAGGATATTTATCCCTTTACAAATCAAATATGTTTAAACAGGTCAAAGGAAAACTTGCTTCATTACGAGTGAACGACATGTCTAACTGTCGACACTGCTGGACCGATTATTATTTATCTATATAGGTCACTTAGTACTTTTAGGGCAGTGAAGGTTGGGGAGTTAACAAGAAATTGCGTACATAGCTCTTGTGTGGAAGATAAGAATTATTTACTGATGTTTGATATAGAAGTACCTTGGCACCAGGCACGAGTCTTCCGTAATATTACACCGTGTACACTTGTCCTTAGCGTCGGTCACGATTTTACAGTTGACACGGCGTCACGTTTCAGAAGACTTTAGTAATCCTCAACACCGCAGTGACGCTATCAAATCTCGTATTTTGAAAGAGATGTGAAAATCAAAGAAAAGACTTCAGTGTCGCATTACGATAGGAAGTCTGAGGTCCCCATTGCGGTAAATACCGGGAGTGCAAAAATATAAATTCATCTTTTGGTGTGGTACAAATGCAAAACGGCAGCTACACTTGTTACATGGAGACGCTCATGTTCTGATAGATTTTTAAATAGTATTTTTAATGATGGTGACGATGCGTAACTTTAAACTAGACATTTGAAAAGTATTTAACGTGGTGGCAATACAGTACATACGATTAAATTACAGCCCCCCTAAAACAACACTTGGATGATCCAAACATTGGCACACACATTTCAGACATTTCTGTAGTTGGCATTATGTCACTTTCGACATTACAGTCTATTATTGATCAAATAAACTGACATTTTCACATGAAAATTAAAAAAAATATTATTCCGAAATAAAATGCCTTTTATTCTGTAGCTGAACGATTAAACGTATTTTATTTCTGAATGTTATTCGGAAAATTACGAGACTTTTGTGTTCCAAAAATGATGGCGTAATTGAAAATAATGTCTTCCCAGTCACAATTTGTTTGTCTGTATTGTCAGTGCATATAATTTTCACTGAAACACTGCTGCGTGTAATATTTGGCAATTGCAGGAACTTTGATTTCTTTCATTTCAGGTCTTGCATGAATCTTAATTTTGTTGTTTCAGACACATAGTTTTACAAATATCAGCCTTCGTGGCTAACTGTAGTTAAAGAAGTCATATAAAATCATGTTAAATTGAGATTCACTAAATTCTCACCTTCCTTGATTGTATCACTCTGTAATTAGCCCGTCTGATGAAGAGTACAAACTGTGAAGATTTTCATGATAAAACTTTTTACTTCCTCTGACCAGTTCCCTCTCCTTAGGTCAAAACTGTACCTTTGAAAATTTGGCTTTTTCGTTAGAGTGACAAACAGAGTTAAGGAAATAAACTTTAATTTAATAAACCTCCATATTTAAGTAGGAGTTCTTTTCTTCCTTGAGGAAAAATGTAAATATGTTAGGTTACAGCGACACAAGGACGTGAGTGTGAGCTCCTTTTCCCCCATCTTTTCTGTTTTGAACAAAATCTGAAGTGAACATACGGCGATGAAGGTCGCTTCCCTGTCATAATTTTCATTTCATACAGTCAGAAGTAGCGATAGGGCGAGCGATGCCGCCGTCACTTGATACAGGGGTGTGAAATGGAAAAGCATGTGAGACCCACAGAAATATGTGTTATTGATATATTTTTTGGAATGTATTATTACATCATGACAGCAGTGCGAACATTTTTTCCGTTTTCACTCTCATGGATTATACTAATGAAGTGCTGGAATTAGGCAGGTGCAATTTGGTATGAAGATATATCTTAAAAGTACCGATACATTAAGCTATGTGTTAAACTTAGATTTAAAGTCAACAACTACACGTACGGGAGGATGTAAATCTGTGAATTACTTCCAACAGACTTAACGCAAGAAATCCCTATTTAAGTAAAATTTCATCACAAAAATAGAAACGACGTAGTGATGGTGGTGGTGGTGGTGGTGGTGGTGGTGGTGGTGATAAACTGTATGACAATTTCTGCACTAGGAAAGTGACGTATTTAAATCCTGCTCAATAATCATTGTTAGGCTTTATTAACAAAGTAAAAACAAACTCCTTGTGTGGAGACCACTTCCATCAGTCTGTTCTTCCGTTCGTCCGACTAATTTTGTGTCTGGCCAAGTACCAGCGACTAAACCGTCTGTCTGATTTTCATGAAATTTGGTCTGAAGTGCCTTATGAAAGGGTGACTTTCGTAAAATCGGCTCAATGTCAATCATACTTTGCTTGAGGGCGTAAATTAATTTCTACCCTACTTTCTTGACTGACATACGTGATATTCAGTACAGCGGATCTTCACATAATGCCGTTTAGCAACGTGAGTTTCCCTGAAGATTTTACTTCAGACGACATAAAATCTTGTGCTGTTTTCTATATTTTTTATCAAGTAAGATAAATCAATCCCATTACAGGTCTGGATAGGCCCTTAGGGTTCCAGGAGGTTGAGGCTCCCAGATTTCTAGACAATCGGCACATGAAGGTCATAAGGTTGCCAGTCCTAAGCACCGGCCTCCTTTACCTCCCAGGAAATATTCCTGGTACTCATTTTTGTTAGAGGCTGAATTGACCCGGGGGCCATAGTGCGACCGAAAGGACTATGTCAATGAAAAATTCCAATTACACCATCAGGAATCGAACCCGCGACCTTCCGGTTTGTAGTGCAGTGCCTCAACCACCTGCGCCAGCGCCTGCCCCACATTTTTTACCAGACTTTGAAATAATTCGGTAAAGGAGCTGTTTACAAAAATGTATTGAATGGCTCTGAAATTCGTGAAAACCGGCGTAGCGAGAGACGTTCCTTACTTACGGTCGTACATGATTATCTGTCCATGCTTTCTGCATTCATTTTCCAGTTTGGGTGAAATTCTTTATAAGAATCCGGCACACAGTGCTGTGGATACTGTGATAATTTCGTAGAAATCGGAGAAGGGAAGGCCGTACTGTCCCGACGGGTGCAAACTATATTGCTTCTAGCGTGTACCTTAAAATCGTGTGGCATTTTGAAAGTAAAGAACGCCTTGGTATATTATGTGTAACATGTCACAGAGTACATCATTTGTGGTGTTGTTTAACCTTTTAAAGCCTAGCGGTAACTTTACATAAGACCAGGTTTAACATTAAAAAATTCTACGTGGTGCCCACATTGCGTTTATGTGTTTTGTACGGATCTCAGAACAAACAGAAACTTTTGCCTTATAAAACATTAAGAGACTGGTTTTTATAACCGAAGTGGAGAGTGTTTACAGCGCGGTACGCACGGAGTCCTTATATAAAAGAGATACGCTTCGTCTTTAAAGGGTTAAATATGAGAGTGTCAGATGAAAGTTTTAATTGAGTGATAACAAGAATAGCCCGAATATTTGTGTGATCATAAAGTGGTACAAAGGTTGGAGACCCCTACCGTCTCCTCTCGTCTCGCTTGGTTGCCGCTGAACCAGTTACTCTTTACTGTCTCTCTTTCTCTGCCCATTCCCAGTCCCTCTGCGTGATGGAATTAAGAATGGTCATTTATTAAAGTTCATTTAGAATGTAGCATTACAACAAACAGCAGCTCCTACAGTCTGCACGGCTTACTAAAAAACGTTCCTTCAGCCCGTATATGAAAAGTCCTTTCGGATTTCCAGGCTCTGTATTATTACAGGTTTCTAACCCTTCTTCATTTTTACGCTCTTTCACAAAATTCCGAAAAGCGCCTGTTAGGTTCATTATGTTTGCCTGTCCTTTGTCCGAGTGGTGGAACAACTCGGCTCCTACTGGACGGACTTTTGTGACATTCTACAATTATGATGTTTACTAAAATTTGTCGACCAGTTTTATATTATAGTAAGATTGTAGTAAAATATTAGACGCTTTACATAAAGACATACCTACAGTTATGATGATGTTTTTTCGTTCGAGATAAGCAGGCCTACAGTAAATAATGTGGACAATATCCATTAATATGATGCCACATAAATGCCAATTTTCTGCTGGGTAGGTTGGGCAGAAAACACGGTCACTGTAATTTATATTTATTTTTATACATTATTATATTTACATAACATGGCGCCAAACATATGATTTTTTTGGTGTGTCATAATAATCCAGTGATGTAGTCTTTGATTTTTGCGTCACGTTCTTATGCATTTATTAATTTTCTATGTCGTGGGATTTGTGTGATGCGTAATTAGAAAATGTAGGAATGTGAAACTGCAATGTTTAGTATTTATTGCTTATATCTGGGAAAATGAAATTTGGCGTAGACATAGAAAGATTATAAATATACCTACGAATACCGTACAAAATATTGTTTGTGAGTTATCAGTTTCAAAATATTTCGACCTTTGAGTTTATAAAATATTATATGAAAATAAGACAGTCTTACAGTGAAAGTAAACTGTCATATCGTCATTCTGTCCTAAATAACTTCTAAGTGCCTGCAACAGTAGTTGGCCTCCGAGACTTTAAATTTATTCAGATGCTGTTTAAAAATCGGTTCCCATTCCACAAAAAACACAACCCTTCCAATGAAATTACCTACAAATTAATACCACATTATGTTTACAGAACATATTTGTGTGCTCTTATAGCTGACTTATTAAATAGTTATTTCCCTACTGAACACACAGCGATTTGTCTTTATAACCAATACACATTGCCTTCTCTCAGAGAAATAAATTAATTTTTAATATTATTTGAATGTTGTTCTTTACTTAAGAGGACAGATTATTCTGTAAATATGTTAGTTAATTTATTTACTAATTGTATATTGACAAGGTGTTTTGTGGTAATACACTAAGGATGATTTTCAGGATACGTTTTCAGAATTGCGTTTTCCAACTTTATGATTACAGAGAGTAAAATAAATTTATGCTATATAGGAATAAATATTCAAATTTTCGGTAAGAAAATGTATTAACATATCTAGGAGTTGAACGTCAGCTAGTAAGAGGGCATTTCACATTACGTGAAAGAAAATACGCCAGGTTTTCTTTATAAAAAGAACAAAGTTCTGCAGTAACTTAATTTGTCCTTCGAGCAAGATGAGAGTTATGTACCCGCACAATTCATCACTCAAAATCGGATATCCGTTACAAGGTTATATACAGGTTAGGCCTATGTCAATACGTTCTCAATATATGCGATGTTCGAGGTTTCTCGCGGTGGAGACTATGACGTATGCTGTTTACTAGTTGTTTGTGATAAATATTTCGGAGAAAATAAGCTACCTTTGACTTCAGGGTACACAAGAGATTCCTTGTGACCTAACGATGAAGGCGGCTGGTTATTTCCAACAGTTGGGACCCATCTATCTAACTACAAGGTGCAGTTTCGCGTCCCAGAGTACATCAATCTCAACAGCATTCTATTCTGAAGACGGAGATAGAGCGTTTCCCCGACATTTCGGTACGCGTATGCCGTATCATACGGAGTGAAATCCAAGAAGACAGCAGGTTTCAAAGCGTTATTTTCCTGAAATTGCCTACTGCATGACTCATTAATTAAGATTGCCATGTTCTGTATATAATTAAAATCCAAAGTAAGAAGTGTATTGGCCGAAATTACTTGAAGGTAATATTTTGAATTGGTGCGAAAGCACATTGCAAGTTCTAAAAGAATTATCTTACTGAAAACACAGCTGGTTTTCGTGCACAAGTAGAGAGGTAGCTGAGAAAGTGCAGTGCCAATAAGTGAATGTTTCGTTTCATTTGAGAAAGGCATCACGAGCAGCTACCGCTCTACTCTACTGTGTGGTGGGCCATCCTGTTTTAATTATTAGAACTCATTCAGACTGGTGAAAGCGAAAGGAGGCACGTTTTCTCTGTGTGTGTGTGTGTGTGTGTGTGTGTGTGTGTGTGTGTGTGTGTGTGTGTGTGTGTGTGTGTGTGTGTGTGTGTACGTACGTACGTACGTCTGTCTGTGTGCGGCTGCGTGTCTGTGTATGTGTGTCTGTGTGTGTGTGTCTGTGTGTGCGTGTCTGTGTGTGTGTCTGTGTGTGTCTATGTGTGTGTCTGTGTGTGTGTCTGT